>NDFZ01004340.1:0-20897 GCA_002192655.3 Mamestra configurata
GTAAAACCATAATTACTTTTATTTTTCCGCCCCTAGATGCTTATGCCTTATAAAGGGTTAAAATGTCTTTTTTAGGGTATAACGTCCAGTAAAAAAATATTCAACTAAGCCTGATAAAAGTTTCTATTGTATGTTACCAGAAAATTGTATTGTACCTTAACGCCAAACTACATTGTTCCTTTTAAATGATACTAAAGATTATTTTGTTGTTTTAAGTACAAATTTTAATACTATTAAGTAATAAAAAGTTTCCTATAACTTACTTTATTCTACCAGCTTTTATTTTATAAGGTGGCATTAAAGTTTAAGTGACCAGAGTTTGCTACCCCTGATTTTGATTGTATGTTAGTCTTGCACCTTATTGATATTCATATGAATTACTTAAAAAGGAACCCTATAACGTTACAAATAAGATTAAAAATAAAAGTTACTGCTGTTAACACTACGATTTTTCTTTAGAAACTGCAGTTTAGCACACGTTTTCAACTAAAAAACATTACTGTTAGTCTTACCCCGGGTGGCGGGGAAAGACTAACAGTTTTTCCAGTTTTACATTTGCTTCATTATTCCCCTTTTTGAAAATACTTATGCAAAAATCTTTATAATTGTATAAAAGTTTATTTTATCATATATCAGTATAACTTTTACCTCAAAGGTAGGGTAAACAACTTCTTCATAAACCTCGGTTTTTTCTGTCGGGTAGGAAACTATGTTAGACTTACCCCACTTCACCTTAACACATTTTGGAGAGCAGTGGGATGAAATCTTAGATTTAAATTATTATAAACAAGTCCTGCCAAGACCTAAAAACATCTACTACTCATGAACAGGTTGCTGAAGACTGTGATTTCTCTGAAGAATTACCAGCTATAATTGTATAAAAAATTAAAAATATATGATTATTAATATTTGATTATATATGTACAGCGATGATGAACGAAGGTTGTTTTTCAAATAAAGCAAGATTGTAAAGTATGAAATTGTTTATATTTATTGTTACTAACCAACCAACCCAAAATATTGAGAACCCCTGACATGATATTGTTTTAGCATCAAAATCAGTCATATCCATGGTGATAAGAATCAAAGATGGTCAAATCAACTACATCAGTAACAAAACTAGTCAAATCCATAGCTTGGTTTCGAAATAGGTCAAATCCAAAATAATATCCCAATTATTTTGATTTTTTAGTTTAATGGCTAGGAATGTTTTCTTTTTAATCAGAAATACTAGCCTAAGTGAAGCCATATGGATTCAAACTGTATACACAGCTTGTGCATGGAGATCAGAACGAAAAGTCGTTGATTCCCATAAATACAACCGAATGGATTTGACCACTTTTGTTTCTAAACAACACAATTGAAAAAATAAAATAATAATCTCCAGAAGATTGATCTAACCAAGATAATGTCTGGACTTTCAAAAAGACTGTCACCACTATCCAGAGGTAGTCAGACAGGAAACGCCAACCTCTTCAGTACATTTTTGTTGTCTGTCAATTTGTTTTTTTTTTCACAATCATTTTAATAACACAAGCCTTAAAGATGACCAACAAAACCACAGTAACTACCTAGTCAACCAGAAGTATAGTGAAAAACCTTCAAGACTTCCTACAACAGTAACCATTTGAAGCAATCTCAACTATTACTGTTTCATTTTTAAATTCTGACTACAATTTCATTTCTAATTAGTTTTTTTTTGGTGATGACCTTATGCCTTGAAAGGTGGGTAGGCCTTTGGTGTGGGCTGCAGCATGTGTTAGGTCCATGAGGTCCGAGTACTCACCGAGTCTATCAGGACATCAGCAAACAACTTGTCGACTGTTCACGTGACCAGAGGGCTGGGCTTCTTCGGCCAAAGAATCAGCATTGCCATTCAACGCGGCAATGCTGCCAGTGTTATGGTCTGGGCACTTATGCCATTGACAGCGATGTGGATGAATTTTTTGATGCCCAATGATTTATTTAGTTTTTAAACGCGTTTGTACATAATGTAGTTGTTGCTTGTACAGACGCCAGCACATCAAGCTACAACAATCTGTGAAATTTCTTGAAAAGATTTTTTTTTTTTCTAAGTTTTAACATCGCCTTGGATGTATCTGTAAAGGTGTTATAATAATGAATGAATAAATAAATTAATAAATAATAAATTTTCAACTTTATCGCTGAACCAATAGTTAGCTTGATGTCCTGGCGACTGTACATATTATAGTTCGTTAAATGTAAATAAACATATAATGTACCCCTTTTTAATTAGTTCGACAACATTCTTCTACAATTAAAAACTTTTTCTTTTTTTTCACCTTTATGGTACCTACTTACAGGATAAACTCTTCCTAAAAACGATGGATCGAATTCTAACCAACTGATATAACGAAACAACCAACATAGAAAATTGATTTCGTTATCGTAATATCAAGAACAAGGTAACGCTTTTGGTATTATTAGCGTTACAAAGCACCACTAAGTATCGCAAAAAAAGAATCACAGACACGACGAAGAGAACTACCAAGAATATAATCAAATCGACGCCTTGTCTAATTCACATGTCCAAAAGGCCAATTTCACATTCACATGTAATATTTCGATTTGCTGTTTCACTAATAAAAAATCTTCGGCAACGCCGCGCCGCCATGAAAACCCTAAGAGTAGACTTTCATGAGAACATAATTGTTTAGAGCAGTGTTGCCAACCTTTCCCAAGCAAAAAGCAGCAGATCCGACAAAAACAGTAGAAAACAGCAAAATGGTAACTTTTCTTCCGAGGAGGAGTTTTATCAGAATTGGAATCTGGAGAAATGACTGAGCTATCCTGTTTTATCAAGCGCAAAAGACTTCCCCTAGAAAACGCGCGCGACGCAGTTGAAAACTTTTTTTTTTGCTGTTGAACTTTGACATTATTTTGGTTTGACATAACATGTTATGGCTTGTGACTTGTTTTGTTAGACATAGATTAAAAATAATTGGGAAACATACATACATGCATTTCATGAAGCTAAATATTTAAACAGGAGATTTTTATCGTTTTAGAAGAAATCTCCAGTATTATTATTATATTGTTATTTATAAGCTTTTATTTGTTTTTTTTTCTGTTTGGTGTTATATGTATAGTTTTCTTTTTTTGTCAATTTTCTGTTTCATGTGATACATGTGGAAACTTATAATAAAGAATCCCCCCCTGCTATCCCGTTGCCTACCTCAATAAGTTTGACAACTGCATACATACAAGGGGGTATAAAAGAATAATAATTTGCGTTTTATAATTTTAAACACACAGGCCACCCGTAACTGTCAAATTTTTCAAATCAACCTTGAACCTAGAAAGACATATTGTTGTAGCTTGATGTGCTGGCTGGCGTCTGTACAAAGATACACTCCACCTATTATTTTGTGAATAATTTCTGTAGTGCGAGAATGTTCTCGAACTGAGTTTGAATTTAGTATATAAGCTGTGACTTACGTCGATTACAAGAGAGTTAGTTAGTTAGTAGTCGTGCGACTGACTCTTTTAACCTAAACACCTGTGGTTTATTGGAAAGTCCTGAAAATCCGATGCTCCGTCAGACGATCGCGGCCTTCGGTCTGTGGTCTAGGACTTCGACCTTTGGACTTAAGGGCTACCTAACTTTAACTTTTGGTGAGTCTAATCTTGACACTTAGAGAATCCAATATGTTCGGAAGCTGCGCTCATAACCAGTCACGCTCCGGAGCATTTCATCGCTTCAAGGTCTGTTCAGCTCGAAGCGAGTGGATCCTGTCTTCTCTGATGAACTGATTCCTGATTCTTGAATTGGAGATCTTTTGCTGTCCACTCTCGCTCATGAGCTCCTGCTTCAAGAAGAACTTTGAACTGCTGCTTGCTTTATGATGAAGAAGTCCGTCAAAATACTAGGATCACAGGATATTAGAAGTCAGGTACGAGGATATCAGGATATGAAGAACTCCTCCATAATTTGTGCGTTGCTGTTCATACTGACATTACCAGGTCGGCTGAGCCGTAACGTTACAACTTCTGTGCTGACACCTATAGTTCCTGCACGTTCCCTGTAACTTCCTTTTAGGTCATGGATGAATGACGATTGGATAGCAGTATTAGTTTCATTTGAAGATTTAAGAGTGCAAATAAAATAAAGCATAACGAACAAAAAAAAATAGTACGAAACACAAAAAATATAGGCAAAAGTTTCTTTAGAATAAGTATCTTTATTTCAAAATGGTTGTTGATAGGTACTACTTATTTATTTAGGTTCACTAGCATTTATACATAGTTAATTAAGGTCACATTGTGAATTTGGCTTAAAAAGGAGAACTACTGATAAGAGGTTCTGACGAAAAATCATTCATCATCAAATCATGTTAGTTCTTTATTTCGCCACGTTCATTTATATTCATGTCGCACTATAATTCTATAATGTCGAGAATCTCCGTAAACAGGGTTGCCATTATTTATTCTAATTCTCTACCGTACAAATAGGATTGCCAAGTCATAAAGGTCGAAAACGGACGGTCGAACGCACAGAGTACACAGGCTGATTTTTTAAAGTGTGCGTGGATGGCCAAATCCGACACTATGAGGAACATAAGAAACACTGAAAGAATTCTCGAGCCCGATTTTGATGAAAACTGAAACAGTATCATTGGATATTTAAAAATTCGGTATTCCTAGCTAAGAACCGCACCGGTTGATTTTGAAAAAAAAACCCTTTATTATTACACCATTCGAAAGTGTCGCTAACTCGCTACTGAGGATCAAATTCTGGCAAGTAATGGCAATCATAGGAATAAAGTTGCTACCAAAAACTACAACAGTGTACTGGCTGTTGCTACTCGATTCCTTAAAACAGTGACATCTCTCGGGAAGTTGTCGAACTACTTTTCTATAACACCTTCAGTATTATAATAGTACACTGTGGTAACATTTTTTTTAAGGATGGGAAATCATCAAATGATTTCTTCCGCTCTTGGTGGAGCGGAATATCAGACTCTTACTGACTAGAAAACTTCTAACACCCATCTGTGTTCCTTTAAAAGCCCTTGCGTTCCAGGGCCGCGGTGAATCTTTCGAACAAATTCCGCAACCCTGGTAGGCTCTGGCCCTAGCGGGCCCCGTCTCGTATGCTGAATTGCTGACATCTCTTTGAGGCGCGTGTGGAACACAACGGGCTTCTTTCCCTCGCGCGCCCCGCCTCCTCCTTCGCTAGCATTACTGCTTCGCAGAAAGAGTTGACCGCTTCCCAAGCCTCCTCCCTCCGGACCATGGATTTAACCAGGGCCGAACGCGAAAGGTCGCCGCCACCGATCGCCTCGACGAGGACAAGGCGGTGCTCAGCCCATGCAGGGCAGACCTCCACCATATGCGCCACCGTGTCCTCCGGGCGAAACTCACAGTGCTGACACCCGGGCGTGTCCTCCCGCTGAATCCGAAACAGGTACCTCCCGAAACAGCCGTGTCCAGTAAGTACCTGCGTCAGGCGGTAGGTGAGGACGCCGTGGCGTGTTCAACTCTGTGGTACCTACCTATAGATTATTGCTTTTTAATAAATTGTATTGTAATGTATACAAGATCATAATAGTTCTGCAACAAACAGAATTTTTGTGATCTTGTAATAATCGTGCCCAAATAATAATAGTTATTTATGATACTAGTGCGGTAGTTGGTTTTTACCAACGAATACAAGAGCGAATTTGCTAATGGCGCTACATGTGCGTGGTGGTGAAAATTTGAACTACATCTTTCGTCCCATTTTCCCTTTAGTATTAAAGTGAGATACACGTATTGAGGAAAGCGCTATCAAGGAGGTTCGATCATTCAGCTTATAATATACCGTAAAACGGGGTTTTTGGGTGGTATTTGGGACGACCCAGAATTTTGAACAAAAATATCGATTACTTTCGGTTGGTGTATGGTAAGATTTATTTTACAAACTCTAGCAACACGTTGATAGTTTACGTCAAATTGTCATCTGTCAGTGTCAGTCTTTTTCACAGTTTAGTTTCAAATCCGAGTGAAAGAGTCAGAGACCGTTTTTTACTTAAAATTTTTGGTGTCAAAACTTCTTCCGCAGCGCAAAATTGTGACTGGTAAGAGTGCTGTTATTTTTAAATTACGAGTACCGTAAATTGGGGCTTTTTGGGACTCCAGGGGCTATTCAGAATTTTTGCAATAAAAGATTTGATTGAATATATTTTTTCTTCTAGTAACAGTAGAATCTTTTTTTTACAAAATGGCAATACTACAACTAATGTCAGCGTTACCGGCGAAATTCGAAGGTAAAAAAGTGTAAGCAAGTTGTTAAAAAAAAAATAATTAAAAAAGCTTGTTTAATCGACTTAAATTGTACGTGTTTAACTTCCAGTTGGTATACCAAAATTTTAAAGGTAAGTAGAAAATGAGTTCATTCATGTAGACATACGTTTTCTTGGGATTTCATTGGTGTTTTCAATTGTATTGTAGCTTGTTTTAGCCGCCATATTTTTTGAGTTTTGGAGAATGGGGCTTTTTGGCACGAGTTTGAGGCTATTTGGAATCCAGTTCCAAATAACCCCTGGTTTGTGTGTTTTAGTTTGACTAAGTTTAAGATCACTGTTCTAAATAGCCCCAAATGCCTATTATGTACAAATTTAAGGGGAAGCTTCTCATATCTATTTTATTTTATATTACAGTTCCGGAAATATGGTGCGTACTTACCAAAGAAAGTACACGAATTCCATAAATGGTAAAACTTTCGCACCATATCAGAGTTATTCAAACGAAAGTTTGGAAAACGCCATAGAGGCTGTTAAGTCTGGAAAACTCAAGTTAACTGATGCTGCCGATACTTATGGAAACTTTTCAGCGGTAATTTTAAAAAATCTGGTGTTTCATACATCTCGACCCCAGGTATTGCGCTTCTATAGGAAACGGCAGATTTTTTTAAATTACCGAAGAGTAATTTCTGTGTGGGCGTTCAGAATTACATATGTACTGAATACGTAGTAAACCCCTCCACCCTGTATTGTTTATCATAAGTATAAGTGATGTTACCTAGATTTTTATTGTGGTTTATTCCTTGCAAAATATTTAATTTTTAATGTTTGTCTATTTCATATTTTATTTTAAGTACTTACTTAGGTAAGGCTTAGGCTTAGGCTTATTTCACGTTTTGTAAAGATCTCAATTTTATTAAGTATATTTTCACCTTCCCCTTAAGTGTTCCAAATATTGCCTTACATTTAGAACTAACTTACTTTAGATTCCTAATAGCCCCTAAGTGGCGATTCACTTTTTCCATAATAAATTTTACGATGCTAAATATTTGGCTTTTTATTTAAAATTAAACTACAAACACGTGTTATAACGAAAGGCCATTTATCCTTCTGTTGGTCCAAATATCGCAAGATCTATTTAAGTTGATACAGCTCCATAGATAGGTGAAAAACAAAATTAGAATATGCCAATTACAAAAAGCCCCAAACCGGCGATATTTGGAATTGCACTTTTGAAAATAAATATCTCTGTATTTATGTTCAATACATAAATACAACCAGATTTTTCTCGAAAGTATTGGTGAGGTTTATCGTAAAAAAATTGTCTAAGCTCATAACCTAAGTAGTTTTTGTGTACAACACTGTTTTTTTTTAAAAAAACATACCAAATAGCCCCATTTTACTGTATATGGATTATCACGATGTTTACTTGCTAATAAATAATTTTGTTATGCTAATAGTTTTTGATTTATTATTGAAAATGTGTATGGGGCTTTTTGGGACACCGATGCGGGGCTTTTTGGGACAGTGTCCCAAATAACCCCATCACTTTAGTGCATTTGTAAACAACCAATTTTTATTTATCATTATATTTATTTTACGGTTTATTGTGGTTTACAGATAAAATACCATGGTTCGAAAATATAAAAGAACCTATACAAACATGAGAAACGGTAAACGTTTCATGCCGTACGTCTCTTATACTAATGATGAATTGAACAAAGCTGTATCAGACGTAAAATCAAAAAAACTGTCTACCAGAGAAGCGGAACAGAAATACGGCGTCCCCAAAAGCACAATTAACCGTCATTTAAAAGATGGAAACCTACTCTATTCAAGACCAGGGCATCCTACATTATTTTCAGAGGCGGAAGAGAAAACGTTCGTCAATTATATTAAGCATATGGGGGAATGGGGATTCCCCTTAGATCTAATGGATTTGAGAGTCTTCGCCCAAAAACATTTACATAGAATAGGAAGGACAGTCTATAGTTTGAAAGACAATTTACCGGGACGGGATTGGGCGGCTTGTTTTTTACAAAGGCATAAAGATGAGATTTCTAACAGATGTGCTGCAAATATATCCTCGGATAGAGCAACTTTAAGCTAAGAGGTGATTGACGCATTTTTTGACCATTATGAACAAAATTTGGAAGATGTTACACCTGATTGTGTAATAAATTATGACGAGACAAAACTGATAGACGACCCTGGATCCAAAAAGTATATTTTCAAGCGAGGAAAAAAGTACCCAGAGAGAATTATTAACAATTCAAAATCATCTGTGAGTCTGATGTTTTCTGGCACAGCATCAGGACTACTTTTACTAACATATGTTGTGTATAAAGCAGAGCACTTGTACGAAACGTGGCTCTTAGGAGGCCCAGAAGGCACAAGATTTAATAAATCCAAAAGCGGATGGTTTGATTCGCTATGTTTTGAAAATTGGTTCCAAATGATCATCATTCCATATGCAAAAACGAAAGAGGGAAAAAAGATAGTTCTTATAGGAGATAATCTATCGTCACATTTCTCGTCAAAAGTTTTGGAAGATTGTGGAAAATCCAGTATAAATTTTGTGTGCTTACCACCAAAGGCCACACACATTCTGCAGCCTCTTGATGTTGCCTTTTTCGCTCCTTTGAAACATTACTGGCGAATTATTTTGACTANTAGAATAGGAAGGACAGTCTATAGTTTGAAAGACAATTTACCGGGACGGGATTGGGCGGCTTGTTTTTTACAAAGGCATAAAGATGAGATTTCTAACAGATGTGCTGCAAATATATCCTCGGATAGAGCAACTTTAAGCTAAGAGGTGATTGACGCATTTTTTGACCATTATGAACAAAATTTGGAAGATGTTACACCTGATTGTGTAATAAATTATGACGAGACAAAACTGATAGACGACCCTGGATCCAAAAAGTATATTTTCAAGCGAGGAAAAAAGTACCCAGAGAGAATTATTAACAATTCAAAATCATCTGTGAGTCTGATGTTTTCTGGCACAGCATCAGGACTACTTTTACTAACATATGTTGTGTATAAAGCAGAGCACTTGTACGAAACGTGGCTCTTAGGAGGCCCAGAAGGCACAAGATTTAATAAATCCAAAAGCGGATGGTTTGATTCGCTATGTTTTGAAAATTGGTTCCAAATGATCATCATTCCATATGCAAAAACGAAAGAGGGAAAAAAGATAGTTCTTATAGGAGATAATCTATCGTCACATTTCTCGTCAAAAGTTTTGGAAGATTGTGGAAAATTCAATATAAATTTTGTGTGCTTACCACCAAAGGCCACACACATTCTGCAGCCTCTTGATGTTGCCTTTTTTGCTCCTTTGAAACATTACTGGCGAATTATTTTGACTAATTGGAAAAAAGGTGAAGGCCGGAAATGCAAAACACTTGCTAAAAATAGCTTGCCGGGCCTATTAAGTGAATTATTAAAAATGCTGCATGCAGAGGACGCTGCTTCACGAAATTTCAAGTCTGGTTTCGCCAAATGCGGCCTGCTGCCTGTCGACAGAAATAGACCGAAAGAAAGACTGCCTGGGCAAATATCAGATTTGGATATACAAACCAGTGCTTCTGGTGTTATGATAGAGATGTTAGAAGAAATAAGGGGTTGTACCGGTGAAACAAAAAGTACCAGGAAGAAGCGCTGCAATGTTCCTCCCGGAAAAAGCATAACATTAGCTGATTTAAGCACTGAAGAACGGAGCAACAAAGAGAAGGGTAAAGCTAAAGGAAAAGGAAAAAAAACACGTCCTGTGACAACAACATCTACTATTTTACCGATAATAGAAAATTTAACTCAGCCATCCTGCAAATTACACAAGCAAAAATTGAGCAACACAGGGATGGGTAAGGGTAAAGAAAAACTAACACCATCAGAAACAGAAAGAGGTCTTGAACTTTTAACAATGAATGAAAATACTCAGCCATGTGAAAATGTAACGATGGAACATACAATTCTTACAGAAAATATTGAAAGAAAAAAAAGGCGACTACGTAGTGAAACCTCTTCCTCGGATAGTGACATTGAAATAAGCGTTCATAGTGACTCAGACATCTTAAATGTCAGTGATGATATTCTCCAATGTTTCGATAAGTCCCCATTTCGTCAAGAGGTCTCCAGAGTCTATTCATGAAGTGTCCTTTGAAAATTTTAATCAGCAGATTGAACCATTATCAGCAAACCCCATGACGAACAACACACCAGAGACGACCCTGAAATTAAAAGAGGCCCAACAAAACGACACACCTGTTTCCCAAGATTACAAAAACATGAATCCGGTGCAACACAGTCTAAGTCCAGTCCCAGGACCAAGTAGAGAAATGGTTGACTGTGAATATAATGTAGGTGACTCCGTCTTGGTGATATACGTTTTTAAAAAAAAGGTGCAATATTTTGTGGGACATATTTTGAGTAAAACTGGCGCTAAGTACAAGATTTCTTTTCTAAAAAAAACTGAGAGGAGTGATAGTACTAGATTTATTAAGACTAAGAAGGTTGATATAGACACAGTAAATGTCGACATGATTGTTAAACAGATTGAGCTGTTGGCTTTAAATGAAAAAGAAACAGAATTCGTGTTTTTGAATGATGAAGACATTTTTTTTTTAATATTGATATCTAAGTTGTGAATTGTGATATCTAGGTTTAGCAAGGTAAACTTAAAGGCTGATTTGAATACCTTAAGTAGGTACCTAGGTAGATATTTAATTAAATGTTGATTAATGAATAAGTTTACACTGATATGAATCCTAAAAGACTGTTTTTTTAATGACTGTTTATTATTAATAACTAAGAAGATTTGTTTTGTTTAGAAGACTGTTTAATTTTGTAAGAATTTATTGTTTATTTTTAGAAATTTTGTTTTGTTTGGATGTAATCAATGTCTTAATCATGTTTGTGAATAAGTTTTACCCAAGCTTAGAAAACGTTGATTTAAAAGAGATTTTCAGACTGATTTTTAGTAAGAACATGTTTTGTATCCATTTTAATCTTGCTCGAGCAACAGTTTGGAACAAAACTGTAAGTTTATAACATTCTTATTACCATTTGTAGAAGTTTATGATTGCAATAAACCAAAGTTTATGAAAAATATTTTTTTCTTCTTCGAATTCTACCAATCCCTGAAAAAATCAACATGATTTGATGTGGTATTTGTTATTCTTTGTCCCAAAAATATCGATACACTTGTTTAAAGTGACGGTTTTGGCTCACAATATGGATTAAACATCCGTTTTTCATTGCTGTCCATAATAGCCCCAAATAAGCGATATTTGGGACAGCCTCATGTTTTTTTTTTCTCTTTGCCTGTTGTAAGTAACTACTTCAAACGTATATCTGCATAAGTAAGGGGTTATCTAAGACCCAAGCATTTTTTTACCATAGCATTTTATGCGAAATAAACAAGATATTTGCTAAAGTATGTCAAAATGTGTCCCGAGTAGCCCCGTTTTACGGTATTCTAGTAATGTCAAACTCCTTGGTGGTTTTCTTATATTATTTTATGGAAGTTAAAAAAAAAACGTTAAAGGATACACACGGTGCTATACAACGGGGAGGGCGGTAAAATTATTACCTACTTAGATGAGGGTACTACCCGTACGCGTTTCCTACTTGACACCTGACTCGAAACTCGACTCGACCCCTATTCCCCGCGCGGCGCTTCGGCCGTCGCCTGCAGTAGCGTTAGCATAATAGACTACCTAGTAATTACATGTAATTTAAAAATTAGACAGGTTGGCAACAGACGTTTTGGATTTTGTTCACGATCAGCGCCCTCTGAACGCCGATATACGTATAGCCATTTGTCTATGTAGCTGTTTTATTTAAAGTTCGTATTTGTGTGTGTAAGTTCGTATATACCTACTTATTTTGATATCAGAATATTTTAAATTTATTTTCATTGTTGCTAGGTACAGTCCATTTTAATTCAAAGTTCTTAAAATGTAAATATTTTAGTCCTTAATTTTTAAAGTCATTTTTATAGTCAGGGTACTTTGATTCACAAAGAAAACACAAACTATCATGATATCGTAAAATGTCTAAAACTGTGTTTAATGAATGATGTTTTAAAAAATACAGAGCGGTTTACATTACAAAGACTTTAGTGCTATTTTAACAACCGGCCGTCTAAAATATTATGGCGGCCACATATATGCGAACTGGCCGAACTCAGATATGCGAACTGTGTAGCAATTTAGAGATCAACCCTACATTTACAAAAAACCGACCAAGTCGGACTCGCGCACGAAGGGTTCTGTACCATTATCTATAAAAACGGTTAAAAATCATGTCTGTTGTATGGGAGCCCCCTTAAATATTTATTTTATTCTGTTTTTTAGTATTCATTTTGTTGTTATAGCGGCAACAGAAATACATCATCTGTGAAAATTTAAACTGTCTAACTATCACGGTTCATGAGATACAGCCTGGTGGCAGACGGAGAGACAGACAGACGGACGGACAGCGGAGTCTTAGTAATAGGGTCCCGTTTCACCCTTGGGTACGGAACCTTAAAAAACGACCAAGTTCGTGTCGGACCACCTTAGTGTAGGATTCCGTAGTTACCTGTCTCCTAAACCATGTCAGAGAAATAGTAAAAGTACTTAACTATTTTATTACATTTAAAAGTTACATATGCACTTGGTTTTAAGTCATTTTGTATGGAATTATTAGGATTTTTTACTTACCTAGTTCCATTTTATACTCGCTCGAAAATATAATTGCCAACTAGGTTATTATATTTTCCGCCGCTTGAGGTTCTCCGCAGCCGCAGCGGCAGCACCAGCACAGCACGACGAGCTAGGAAGATGGGATGGCGCAAGAGTATCGACACAAGTAGCGTCCCACACTAAAGACCTACCCAACTTCCATGGGAATAAAGATATACCTACCGTCCGGTCGCTTGCTGTCGTCGCGTGCCAGGCCATTGGGTTCTAATACGGCTGGTACGCCGACGGCGACAAGAGCGCGTCGGATAATGTCGTTGATGTTTGCGTGCCGCGCTATGCGATTTCCCGCATTTCGACTGCATAACAGGCCGTGGTGCCCGAGGCTGTTGACAGCTTCGCTGCAGAGACAGCATGAGGAGAACAACAGCCGTTCGATTCAGTAAACATTTTGAAGTGAAGGCTTGGGTGAAGTGATCACGAGGTGAGCTGTCAATCCATACAATCAAGATGTCATGTGATCACGAAATTAGCTGTCATTCTATCTTGATTATATGGATTGACAGCTCACCTCGTGATCACTTCACCCAAGCCCACTTCAACATGTTTACTGAATCGACCGGCTGGATGCGCCTAAGCGAAGGGAAGCAGCGAGGCGGAGTGTTGTCGTCGAACAAGGTGCCTATGTTCGACGACGGTAGTCCGTAAAGCCAGAGGCCCGACTCCCACTCACACACAGCCAGCAGGCGTGCACGTTCCGCAGGGGTAGCAGAACTGGCAATTAGATTCTTCTGAACTTCTCTGCAGAACGTCTCGTCCCACCGTCTCTGGTATGATGGGTTGTCGGGTGGATTTTCATTCGAACAAGCGAGTCTCTAGGCATTCACAGCCTCGGCAAAGAACGGCACATTTTTATTAACATAAATGGACGCTAAACATTGCAGTACATCTTCACTGTCGTAGCGGGTATTAGTACAAGCCAGTGTTTTATTAACGTCCAGAAGAATTTGCACGATATATTGTAAATATTCTATTATTTGATTTTTAAATCTAGCTTGACTTGCAAAACAATTTTTCATATAATTTCTAATGTTACCGATTTCCGTATTTTTTTTTTACACAATCAACCAAATCAACGACATGGTGGGTATGTTAGATAGTTCAGATTCACATCATATTCTCTTAAATTCTTAATTTGTTTTCTTCTCAACAATACAAATTTTTAAGACAATTTTAATAAATTTAAAGTCTTCAGTGCGACACTGTCGTAATAAGTAACCAGTTACCTACGTACTCTAAAGCAGCCATTATTCACGGCTCCCTCTTTTTAGTATTTAAATCCACAATAATTTTGTCACTAGAAATATCTTCGTATTAAACTTCAGAAGGAACATTATCCTTTCTTTATTCAATTTTGAATCATCCTCGCAGTTAGATCCTGGCGAATATGTGCTAATTACTTAAATTATTTACAACCAGTGACACGAAGGCGGATTCAAATCCATGATGGAAAATTATTTTGGTAGCCATGGCTTCTTACATTACCGAAAAAAAATCCAACGGTTCCTAGTTAAAATGACGGCACCAAATTGATTTTAAATTAAATTGATTTGCTTTAATTAAATTGAATAAACTGTTTTCTAGCCTTTCCATATTTTAAATCGGACGAATCTTACCTATGACGGAACTACACCATTTTAAAAGTCAAAGTCAATTTGATATACCATAGATTTCAGAATGAACTTACCCGTTATTTTCGTAAAAAGGAGTACAAAGTTTTTGCTACATGTACCATATACATAGATAAGACTAACTGACCCGACAGACCTCTCTTTGTCAAAAGTTAATGACAGAACAGTTTGTATGGGAGAAAGAAAAAAATGTTTTTTACGTTTTTCTGTGCATTTTTCTCAAGTTCTTTTTTCATAAGCACCGTCTTTGGACTTAAACGAATATTTGAAACAAAAAAAAAAAAACCTTATGCGTCTTCAACCCTTCATGCGCGAGTTCGACTCGCACTTGACCGGTTTTTATTTATATAGAAGACTAGCTGTCCCGGCGATCGTACCGCTTCAGAATTCATTTTTGCCACAACTTTAGCCGCGTGTTGTTTCTGTCATGCACAGTGATCGGATAATCGGGCGCGTAGGTATACACCTAAACTTCTTCCCGTGAATAAATAATATGTACATTCCTTTCTGAATAAATAAGTAATCCCGGGTCCTCGGGATTGAACAATTTTGTAAAAACAACTATAACAAACTTAATGAAAAACTTTTTTGGAAATTAAAAGTTCCATTAGAATAGGCTTTTTAAATTAAAAAATTACAATAAGAGGGCACAACGAGTTCTAGGTATATTTTGTATGCGGGTATTATTAGCAATCTCAGGAGTTTCGGACGATTCCGGGATCCGGGATTCTGAAAAGCATGTCCGTATTATATACTTTCGTGGAAATAAAAGTGAATTTTAGGTATATTAGCGCCCGATTATCCGATCAACTGACTCATGCATCAGAAATTATTGTATGAAAAAAAAAAAATACAATCTTTTACCCAGGGCTTCGCTCGCAATGAAGTAGCCTATTACCCTCTCCGTCCATCCATATATCTCTGTAGCAAATTTGTTTTAGTCAAACAAAACTCTTTTAACCGACTTCAAAAAAAAAGAAGAGGTTCTCAATTTGTCGGAATCTTTTTTTATGTATATTTCCCGATAACTCAAAGATGGACTGATTTGGACAATTCTTCTTTTGTTTGAAAGAATATAAAGGGTTTTTCAACAAGAACTTTGTTTTTTAAACCAAGAATTTAGATGAAGATTACTCAAATTTTTATTGTATTACATATAAAGTTTGGCAATTATGTATGAAAAATGAAATTTGGCAGATGTCGATTCTTTCTTCAAAATTTTAAATCACTGTTTGGTAAAATGGCGGGTCTATTTCCTTAATTGCGTCAAGGATTTTGATTTTTAAGGCCAGATGTCTTGCCAAAATCCCTTGGCAGGTTTTGAATTTTTGACTGGTGTAAGATTTCCTGTTACCCAGTTACTGGGTTTTATAGATCGGACCTCCACAAAACACTGGTATTCAGCTGTAACCGGTTAGACTGGAAGGCGACCCCAAATACATATTATGTAGTATGTTAAAAGGCTAGGTAGTTGGATTGCGTAGGATTTATAAGTTCTATATTTATTTAACCGTAAACAAGTGGTTTTGACAGCTGCTGTGGATTGACGTCATTGGATCACGTGGCCGGTCTTTACATGAACCCCAACTGTGACGCACAGAACATCGTTACTTACGCAGTCTAACGAAAATCGATTGATACTGTTTCATTTCTGGGTTCCGTACCAGAAAGATTAAATAATTATTAAGGAACCTTAACTTCATCTTCAACTTTCAAGAGTTAGTTGATCTGTCAGTCACGACTGCTTATTTCAGGAATTAAAAAGTTTGAAATCTGAAGAATTATGAACTGGTTTTGCCCAAAGAAAACCGATTCGAATTGAATGGCAGCATAGGGTTGCCAACCGTACTCTACAAGAGTAGTGTACTCTATTTTGCGTAGACGTACTTTATAATCTCTACAAAAGCAGTAGAGTACGCTAAAATACTCTATTTATTTTGACTCCGTGTTTTTATCAAACTGAATTAAATCCTACCATTTCAGTTTTCCACCCAAGGATTTTTTGCCTGTTCGGTCATTATTGCGAATTGGTGGTGATAAAAAAAAATCACTGCTTCATTAGAATAATCTAGTACTCGTACAATTAATTTAAAAAACTAGTCAAGTGCGAGTCGGACTCGCGTGCAAAGAGTTCCGATTGAAATTTTATTTTTGTAACATGTTATTTTAACACTATAGACTTCTTATGGGTTTTTCTGTAATCTATAAGTAAAGAGCTATTAACTGCATTTTTTTTTTCACACAGCACAGTAGTTTCGAAGGTAAGTGTAATTTTTATTTTACCTTCAAAACGTTTTATTTTAAAATTATGATAAATATATCATTGAAACCCTCACAATAAACACTTTCATTTGATATGTCACTACTATGTTTGTTTGGTGTCAATACCTTTACGAAAACATTATGTATGTCAGAAATAATTTACATCTTTTTAATAAAAGAGGCGAGGGACCAATTAGTTCAACCAAGTTTCAGACTAGCTAAAGTAGCCTCATCTTTCATGGGGGTTTAAAATTTAATAATAAAATACCTCCCCATACATTGGAACTAAATGAGTCAAAATTTAAATCTTGTATTCAACGCACACTATGCAGGCACGCATTTTATAAGTTGGGGGATTATATTGAAGATAAAAATGCTTGGCTCAATGCTGGTCCTGCTCCACAGCCACTCACGCAATATTTTCATTGTATAGACGCAATTTATTTAGCATTGTATAATTTCATGCATTAACGGTACATGTGTGAGTTTCATTTACAGTTGAATTTAAACTATAACTATCAGTTTTGGGTGTCTTCGACTTGAATGTACTTTGGTAGTTGGGAGTGTCATATTTACTCAAAAGTGTCATGCGTAAGATTAATTGGCTCTCTTCAAAATGGTTGTGCCGAATGGTGCTAGCGTGCATGCATCATGCTCGTGAACGGGCGCCGTCAGCTCGGACTGGTCATTTTGAGGCTGCCAGAAGATCAGTGGCCTAAGGACCGTAAGTTTACCAAATTGCAGGAGGACGCCGAGTGTGAAGTACGGGCGGTAAATGTAGTTGTTGCAGACAGCTGTTCGTCACCGGTTTTGCCTGATGAAGGTAACATTTCTAATTGGATTACTCTTGTCCGTGCCACCGCTAGAGTTTTGTTGTTCATTAGAAAATGTCAGCGTAAGACCTGCGAGCTTGACATTGTTCTAATGAAGGAGGCAGAGGACCTACTGATTCGAAAATCACAATTAGACAGTTTTAATAAGGAAATTGCATGTTTGAAGCAGAACAAACAGCTGCCACCTAGCAGCCGCTTGCGTCAACTTACGCCGTACCTAGATGACGTAGGTATTTTACGTGTTCGTGGTCGTATCGACTCCGTTGTAGGAGTCCCTGATGGTGATGACGTACGGCGACCAGCTATTTTAGACGGACACCACAGGATTACCCGTTTGTTGGTGGAATACGCACACCGGCAAGCACTACATGGCGCGAACGAGCTGGTCGTGAATAATTTACGGCAGCGCTATTGGGTGCTGCGACTGCGGCCGACTGTCCGCAGCGTTGCGGCCCGTTGCTTGTTCTGCCGCCACAGACGCGCCGCGCCGCAGCCGCAGCGCATGGTGGACCTGCCGCCGGACCGGCTGCAACACAATAGGCGTCCCTTTACGTACACAGGCGTTGACTTTTTTGGACCGCTAGAGGTAACCATCGGTCGCAGCAGACCTAAAAGGTATTGTATGCTCTTCACGTGTTTGACCATACGCGCGATACACATTGAGGTGACCGAGGACCTCACCACAGACTCCACCATTATGGCGCTTAGGCGAATGGCCGCTCGTCGTGGTATGCCCCAGGTAATAATATCGGACAATGGTACTAACCTGCGTGGCGCCGACACGGAGCTGAAGCGTAGCATGGCTGACCTAGACCAGGAGGCAGTGCGCGAGGCTGGAGCCATACGTGGAGTAGAGTCGAAATTTATCCCCCCTGGCGCACCTGAGATGGGTGGTGCTTGGGAGCGCATGATCCACACCGTCAAGTAGTCCCTAAAGGTAATCTTGAAGGAGCGTGCTCCTTTCTTTCTTTCTTTCTTTCTTTCTTTCATCACGCGTGGCAATATCCGCCGCGTTGTGTGCTGTTGGGACGTGTCGCCATTCACTCGACTTCGTCAACTCATCAATCTCACCCAGTCGGTGAGCCACATAAGGCTTATAATTACGTGGGTCGCTGCGGATCCATTGTAGGACCGTGCTGGAATCCGTCCAGTAATACCTCTTCTCAGGCTGAACATCTTTGTGCTCGCGCTGAGTCGTCGCGGCGAGCCGCGCTCCCAGGAGCCAACTTATCCAAAGAGTATGTTCCTCGGAATGGATGCGGCAATTCCAATCGACTCCGCTGCGATGAACGTTTTGGAAAATAATTTTACCTTTTATTGTAAACGGAGAAAGGAAACCGTGAATATCATACACTGACATTAAAATGCTTAACATTTGTGCTTTAGTAGGTGATTCGGAACCATCCAAAATAGTAGGAGGTATTCTATCTAACGCAATTTTAAAACTAAAACAGTCATCGCTCGGATACCACATCAAACCGAGCGTGCGCTCATGCGTATTCGTAGCTCCTTGTGTGAGCTCAATGGCGGCGGGCGCTAGAGCAGCAGGCGGGATTGCGTCGAGAACCGAGCGGCTGTTGCTCGACCAGCGCGTAATTTCAAATCCGCCTGATTTGTGTATGTCGGTTACTTCGCGCACTAATCGGATAGCCTGACTTTCGTCCTCACATGAGTGAAGACAATCGTCCATATAATGGTCTTTGATGATAACATCGACGGCTTCGGGGTACATATCCTGGTATTTAAGAGCATTTTTATTTTTAATGTATTATGCGACAAAAGGAGAACAAGTGGCGCCAAAAAGTAAACTTTCCATTACACATTTTTTCAAAGGCATATCCGGGCTCTGTTGCCAAAGAAAGCGAAAAACATGTTTATCTTCATGGCGAATTTTAATTTGAATAAAGAAATCTTTAATGTCGGCTATTAATGCAATTTTATGCTCACGAAAACGTAACATAATTCCTAGTAAAGAATTATACAAATCGGGGCCGGTAAGTAAAAAATCATTTAGGCAGACACCTTTAACTTTTCCCGCACAATCAAACACTAACCTTATTTTTTCGGGTTTGTTCGGGTTCTGGACTCCAAAGTGCGACAGGTACCATGTATGACTCGGCGAAAGTTCATTGTCCTCTAGTTCTCGCGCGTAGCCGTTGTCGAAGAGCCGCTTCATTTCCCGACAATATTTTTCAGCATACTTACCATCAGCCTGAAATTTCTTTAATAAACCCTTTAATCTAGAATGTGCATAATCAAAAGTGTCCGGGAGAGAAAGCTGGTCTTTAGTAAACGGTAAACCAACTTCCCATTGACCACCGATGTTTCGCGATGTTTCATCCAAAATCTTTACCGCTCTCAAATGTGCCGTGTTCTCACGACGTACGGTCGAAATTCCAATGGAGTCAAGCTCGAACGATATTTTTAGCAATTCGTTTAATTTACTTACGTCACAGCTAGCTTCCGGCTCCGGCTGCGCTTGCGGATGCGTCGAGTGAGCGATATGGAAGGCGTGCGCGTTCACGGGAGAGTGAGTGAGACCATAGCAGCCATGAATGCACCATCCTAACCTGCATCTCGTTGCATACGGTTCCTGCTTGTTACCATGCAGAATCTGTAGGGGGGCTAAAAGAAAGTAATTATCTTCCCCTATCAGTAAACGAGGCACCACACATTCGCTACAGACATAATCTTTGATACCTAACAAATGATTACACTGCAATTGTTTGACGCAAGATAAGTTTTGTTTAGGTAAATTCAAATTATCGACTTGACGTAAAGTTACATTGTAATTTTCAGCATTTTGCATACAACCAGAAATGTTAACAGAAACTTTAGGTACTTCTGACTGAAATATTTCGATGCCGAGTGCATCTATGAACTTAATCGGACTACATTGTGACGTTTCTAAACCTAGCTCGTTAACTAGAGTCTTATCAATCATAGAAATAGAAGCGCCATCGTCCAGTAACGCGTACGCACTAACGGTGCCCTTGGGGCCACTTAGATTCACTTTTATTACCTTTAGCATCGCTTCACTAACCGCTGAAGTCGGGGCTGAAGGGGCTCGCGCGCCAAGCGCGGCAGCGGAGCCCGAAACGGCGGGCGCGGGAGGGCGCGTCGCCGCGGCCGTGGTCGCGACGTGCGCCACGGTCTCGTCGCGTGACGTAGGCG
>NDFZ01004340.1:28462-71887 GCA_002192655.3 Mamestra configurata
TATTTATTTATTTATTTGGGACAACAAACAGTATCACATTATATCAGCACAAATAATATAAATAAAGATGTTATATAAATGTGAAACTCACACCGTTATCCACAGCATATACAATTCATAAAACTATACTTATAAACAATCTACGCGAGTAAGACTACAATTAGACTGCTCGAATAACTATACATCGGAATCCTTAAGTTTCTTTAACAAGGCAGAACGAAATCCATTTGCTGTCACTGAGAATAAATCTAATTCTGTAGTTTCTGAACAAAAGTCATTATAGTTTTTGCACAAGCGACGTAGAGGCGCCCGCAGACCAGCATTGGTGCGGCAATGGGACACAGCAAAAAGAGGACGTGCGCGCACCTCTCGTCTAATAACAGTTCTTGGGACACAGTAGCATATTTTATTAGTAATCTCAGAGCAGTTATACCTGTTATAGCATACGTCGAAAAGAAACATAATTTCTAGATATAAACGTCTAGACTTCAGGCTCATTAGATTGTATTTATTAAGAAGATTTTTATAGGTTGGGAAATTGTGGCAGCACCTATAGTGCATCGATCTAAGGAATTTGCGCTGCACTCTTTCTAGCATCTCAACGTATTTATTATAAAAAGGGTTCCACACCACCACTGCATATTCGAGTTGAGATCTAACTAGTGCTTTATACAGATGAGAATAGGTGCTTGCGTGTTTAAATTCAATAGCTGATCTCATAACGAACCCGTTCATACGATAAGCCTTTTTGGTGATGTTATCAATATGTTGATCAAGGTGAAGTTTGTTATCTAGCAGTACCCCTAGGTCTCGCACGGATGGAGCTTTCAATAAAGTTACACTGTTTAGATTATAATTATGATTTAAAACGTTTTTATTTTTTGTGAATGATATCGTTAAACATTTAGAAATACTAAAGTAAAGTTTGTTTTGAACACAGTATTCAGAGAATCGATTTAAGTCTTCTTGTAACTGACAACAATCTGCAGGTTTTCTTATAGCTTTAAAGATTTTTAGGTCGTCAGCATAGAGCAAAAATTTTGAGTGTCTTATCAAACGCCTTGCTAAAATCCGTGTAAACAGCGTCAACCTGTATACTTTTATCCATGGCTTCGCATGAGGCTTCAACAAAGGACAGCAGATTTGTACTTGTGGATCTATTTTTTACAAAGCCGTGCTGATGGTCGCTTAAGAACTTGGAAAAATAGCGTTGCATATGTGGACAAATCAACGACTCCAATATTTTACCGAAAATCGAAAGGATGGATATTGGTCTATAGTTCTTTACGTCACAAGGGTCTCCACTCTTGTAGACCGGTACTACTTTCGCCTGTTTCCACTCTTTAGGGAATTGACCAGATCGGATTGAGGCGTTATATATCTTCGCCAAAGGATCAGCCAGGCTAGGTGCACGTCTGGCAATAAACAGTGGCGGTATATCATCTGGGCCAGCCCCTTTGGTAATATCAAGGTTTTCTAGTTTTTTCTCAACATTTTCATATTTGATGTCCACGGAAGCTATACTGTCTGACTGTGTGGCTATTGATTCCAGGTATTCGGAGGCTACATAGTTTTGACCTGAAGGTGATGTTGTTTCTTCTTTATAAATGCTGCTATAATTTGAAGCAAATAGCTCACATATTCCTTCTCCACTCGAAGATGTTATCGGACCATTAGTCATTGATGCTGGGTATGAACTTTCTCTACCACGTTTATTCTTGACATATGACCAAAACATCTTAGGACATCTCGCAATGGATTCTTCTGTCCTTTCGATGTAACTATTGTAACACTTTTTAGCGTAATTATCACATCGTTTAGAAATTAATCTGAGTGATATCATGTCAAGTGGATTCTTGTACTTTTTATACCTAATACGAAGTTTGTTTTTTTCTTTTAATAAATTACGAAGTCTCTTATCAAACCATATTGGAACACTATTACTTTGCTTTTGGATGATAGGAACAAAAGCATTGATAGCTGATACAATAACGGTGTAAAAAACTTCCACCATTTCGTCAACACTACTGCAACATCCCAGGCACTCTTCCCAGTCCTTATCCTTCAGATGCTTGTTTATTGCTTTATAGTCGGCCTTATGAAAGTTTCTTTTTGCAATGCTGTTAGATTTTAGTTTAAGCCACTCCGTCAATGTTAGTTGTATATCTAATGGAGGATGGTGAGGGTCTATAACACTTAAGGGATCTGCTTCACTAACGCAACAACCTGGAACGTCCATCAATACAATATCTAGTAGTCTACTATTTTTGTTGGTAACATTATTGCATTGTCGGAGATTATTAACTGATGTAAAATCAATAAGAAGTTGATCGAGACCACTTATGTGCTGATTTATAAGAGGATTGTTTAGGTCATTCCAGTTTATAGTACCCAAGTTAAAATCTCCCACGATGCATGTGTACGCATTATGGTTATCCTGGTAAGAATTACAATTACCAATAAAATGTTCCAACATTGATTTAGAGACCGGTGGTGGCATGTAGACTGCACAAAGATCAAGACGGCGGAGTTGCCTCGAGCGCTCGCACGGTATTTCTACAGACACCCATAGATCCTCACAATTACTTTGTCTATGCAGTAATCTTTTAGAAACTAGTTTTTTAGATACTGCAATCAAGACACCTCCGCCATCCCGAACTTTCCCTGTCTCTTCTATAGACCAAGTACCTACCATCAAACAATTCTTTATTGCATATACTACTATTAAGCCATGTTTCTGTCAGAATTAGAATATCGTAGTTACATATTGCTATTTTACACAAAAAGTCGTGCGTTTTTGTCCGCAGGCCTCTAACATTTTGATAATAAATCTCAATATTAAACAAGTTGAATTTTGTTTGTACAATACAATTAACATGCATAAAAAGCTTCTACAAAGTTAAACTAATTTTAGCTTATCCAAAGTTGCTAGATCTTTTATCACTATGTATTCCGATGTAACGTCTCTACGCATTAAAATACGACCGCTTCTGATCCACACAAATTGGAATCCTAATTCTCTAGCTTTGGTTCTTGCTGCGGCGTGGATTTCCTTGTTGGCCGCTGACAGATGCTCCATTACGTAGATAGGTTTTTTAGGTCCCGTCAATCCAATATGAGAAAAGTTCAATTTGTCCTGACTGTTTTTCTTGTTGAAGCCGATTGAAGCTGCCAAAAATTGATCACGGAGTCTTGGGGAGATGAACTGGGTGACGATTGATCGAGGCCTCGGAGAGTCACGGTTTACTTTGGCAATTCGTGTGCAGCTTAAAATATCATTATCTGTAATGGCGCAGCCTATGACTGTTTTGTCAGGCTGATGACATTTTCTGTTTTGTTCTCTGGAACGCATTGAATCTCAATATTGCTGGATCTAGCATGTTGTTCCATCCGGTTTACGCGATTTATGAGTTTTACAATGGTGAGTTTTACATTAGTTCATTTTTTGTACCAAGATCCTTTATTGTTTGTGCAGATTTTTTGGCTTCCGAAATAGCAGTTTCATATTGACTGTTCATGAAAGACATAGATTCATTTACTTGCTTCAACTCTTCCCTGATTGATTTAAGCTCTGAGTTCATATGAGCATTTAATTGTGCAAGCATGTCAGTCATTGCAGTTTTTATTACTGCCTCTACTATGTCTTGTACATCAGCCTTAGTCAAGGTTGTGTTCACCAACGAGTTGCTACTCGGTGGTGACGACAGGGCCATTCTTTTTTTGGCACGCGAGGTTACATTTTCTCCCCGTTTGGTGGGGGACACCGTACCTTCAGGGCTGTTTTTTGAAGGTGAAGGTAGTAAGTACTAAGCCCTGGATAACACTGATAAATTCGTCTGCGGCTACATGCGCATCGTCCACACTCATGATATATGAGAGGTCCATCCCTTCAATTACCTGAACCAGCTTAGCGTAGTCTACTCGAGAAATAGTTTTTTGAGGTTTTTTGGTCGGTTTTGTGTCTTCAATATGTATCAAGATAGGCATGAGGTCTTTAATAAATAATTCCAAAATAAGTGTTGTTGCTGGTGTTTTACATTTGAGAATGATATGAACGAGACAGTTTGTTCCTCTCGTGATGAGCCGGTAAAAGGCCATGCGACGCGCTTAATGTTAAGTAGTCAGATGTACGGTCGTCATTATTAGAAGGTTTAAAGTCCACGTTTACATCCCCCACGATAGCAACAGTTAGAAATGTTTTTAATTGAGTAAGTACAGTATCCAAACTATTTAAAAAAACATTGAAATTGTTCTTTTTTGTTAAATGATGGCGAGCGGTAAATCGCAACTATTTCTGTTTTATTATTAATTTTGGCATACAAGACAGTTCGCATTTGTGAAGTCTGGTTCTTCAGCAGAACAGGCCAATTCTTTTTTTGTAAAAATCACAATGCCGTCAGGCACAACAAATACAACCTGGTAAGATCAGTAGAATAAATGTACTAAACAAACGTATTAAAACTAAACAAACATTGAGACACAACTTATTATGAGGGCAAAGTTACTTAAAGAGCAGCTGTTGAAATAACATGTAAGGAAGAATGTAGATGTAAATTGTGATGTGTTATATTTATAGTTTTGTATGTGGTGTACGATAACTATTGTTGAACTTACGGTGAAAGGACACACCAAGGTCAGTCTATAATGAGTGGAGTATAGAATGTATCAAAGTCAAAGTCAAAAACGTTTATTTCAATTAGGCCATTAAACGGCACTTTTGAACGTCATTGTTTACAGTTCAGTAAAATAATAATGTAACATTAATAAAGTGACTCTACTGTCCATTCGGAAAGGTAGATTCTTATGGAGAAGAACGGACAAGAAACTCCATAGTTACTCTTTTCAAATAATGATTTTACAAAATTTGGTATACAAAAATTAATTTAATATTATGTGAGGACGATGCACCCAGAGTATGCTAGGTACTTATAAGAACAAAGTATCACCAGCAGAGGTAAACTTATTCATTTCCTAAAGAAATTTAGGTAAATGGTACTCACATATTTACAGATAATCTTAATAACCATTAATTAAACAGAAAATAAAAACACAAAAAAGAAACCGTATACCTATCTATAAAGTTAATTCATAAATCAACCAGTTTGATTTTGTCTACACCCTTGATTGTCCTATGGAGCAGGACCAGCATTTCCAAGCATTCTTATCCTGAATGTAATCTTCTAATTTGTAATATGCTTTTTTACAAAGTGTACTTTTAACAAAAGTTTTAAATTTTCTTTCATTTAGTTCTAATATGTCAGAAGGTATTTTGTTGTATGATTTAGGGTATAGAATAAACTTACGTAGGGGTTGAATATTGGGTACAAATAGCATAACTTTGTAGCTCATACCTATACCAGGTATGAATTATTGCAAAAATGATAACAAAAACTGTATAACTGACACAATCACTATAAGTCACTGAGTTGACTGATTCATCACCAAATTTATCAGACAACGCTCCGATTTAATGAGGATATGCTGGGATCCTATTTCTTTACGAATAAAAATGAAGCTATTTTTAGTCCAGCAAAACATATACTTTTGATCCTTTGCAAATTCTCTCGCCTTGAAAAATAGTGTTCTCGCGAGAACACTATTTTTCAAGGCGAGTGTTCCGCAACATAGACGGGCTGCTGGTCTCCAGTAAAACCGAGGTTGTGTGTATTCAGTGTTTCACCTTTAGGCTGTTTTTTATTGTTGTTGCGGACGTTGGTAATCAGCTGGTTTTTTGTATGCACTTTCATGAATTCGGTTACGATAGGTATGGTAGTACCTTTTTTGCCGGGAAGGCGATAAACATCCCGAATCTCCAGTTTGGTCAGATCAGAGATTGTTTCATTCTCTTTAGTAGGTATATTCCTGAGAACTACACATGAAGAGCGGTTGGACTGTTGCAGATCCTGGATTTTGTTTTCAAGATCGTATATACAGTTTTTATAGGCGGTGGTTTTCCTTTTTCAAGGTATCAATCTGCTGTCGCATGTCTTCAAAATTGGTATTTATTAGTTCCATTGATTCCTTAATATCCAGGTTGACCATCTGTATCGAGGAGTTTTGGAATTTAAGGTCCGTAATCTCCGCATCAAGTTTATTTAACATCGACGATTGTTGTTCGTATAATTTATTAACGTGTACATCCTGTTCCTTTTTCCAAGATTTTGGCAGGGCTGTTATATCAGTGTTATAATCGGCAAGCTGGCTGTTCGGCGAGGACTCTTAACGAAGTAGTTTGTGACGAATTTAAAACAATTTTCATAAATTGTATTCAGTTTTAGAATTCGATTTTATTATTTAACATTTATTTTATTTAACCTAGCGACCCGCCCCCGCTGACGGAATACAAAATATCTGTTATTTCTTTTTTTTAAATTTTGTTTTAAAATTAAGAGTTGCAACACTAGTTGCTTTTATAATTTATGTGTGTCTATGTTTTCGAATGTTAGGTATGGCACTCGTGGGATGCAGCTGAAATCAGCGTCAGGCGGTATACCTTGTGTTGCCATCTGGCATTATGCTGAGCTGAGGCCGTTTTGGCATTGTTGGTTTTGATTATTTATGTTGTTTGATTTAAATGTGTTTCTGTTTTCTATAATACACAATTTTGATTTTTTTTTTTTATTTCTTTCAAATTCGAATTTAGAATCTGCTAATCATTAGTTAAACTAAGCATAAGGAAGGTTAAAAAGTTTTATTAATAAGGCTAAGGAACAAACTTTAAGTAAGTAAGTAATTTTCATTTGTTTAAACATGGTGTACAAGATCAAAAGAAAAAGAAAAGAAAAAAAGAAAAGAAAAGTTCTATCTAATATGTTCAGCCGCTCATCGTGGCGTTGGTAGAAATAAATTGGTAGGAAGAGATCAGTGCTTCCAAACAAATTCAAACTATGTGATAGAAGCATTTCAGTCAGTCAACTCAGGCAACCAGAACAATCAATATAACCTGTTCTTGAGCGGAAACCGAGGAAAAACGTCTGCATTTTTAACACTCAAACCGTAATGGGTTGCGGGCCCACAGAAAACCTAAGTACTTAATAGGCACTCTCCCAGCGGCATTAGTCAGCCGTAGTTAGGTGGGTACCCATTTTTTTGGGATCACCAAATAACTTTTCCCGCTCTGGGCGGAGCGGAATGAGTGTCAGACCGTTACTGACTAAAATCCACGCGTGTTCATCCAAATGCCCTTCAAACAATATTTAAATTTTTAACCATAACATCCCTGGTTAGAACCGTCACGGAACGTTAATTTCTTAAACTAAAGTATTGACACCACCGTCTTTACCCGCCGAGGTGTCTCGGTGCTATGAGAAAAACCCATCATCGGGGTTGACAGAAGAGAGCTAAACGTTATTGAAATGTAATTAAATCCTCTAGTCTATGGGATGGGACGACAGAGGTCTCCCCTCGCCTTGAACATTGTTTCAACACCTAGAGTTAAGTCAGGGGAATCAATTGAATGTTCGTCGCCCCCCATTCATCCGGACCCGAGGTGGCGGTCCGGCGCGTGGTGTTCCCATGCGCCCCTCTTTGACGTAGCGAGGGGAGTCAAACACCTCACTCCCCTCGCCGGCGCGAGGTGGCCCGCAGTGGCGGGCCGGCACCAGCCGGGGATTGCGGAAGTCGCTTACGTTCCCGCGATCCCCGGCGTAGGTGGGAGATGGAACACCGGGGTGGTTTTAGTCAGTAAGTATTTTTTGATATCGGACAGACCCCTCCACCCGCCCCACGGTGGAGGATTTCCCCCCGATATCAAAAAAAAAGGGGAATCAATTGAAGGTCTGTTTTATTTGCAAACTTAGGTAATTAACGTTTTTTGACGATCACGACATTGCTGTTTACTAGGTATTATTTCAGCTGATCCAATTTTAATCACTGAATAAAATCTGTATATCTGATCCAGAGCTTTATTTACAACAGGTCTTAATACAGACCTGTTTCTTATTGAATAAAATATCTACCCAAATAGCAGTTCCGGATTAGCCACGTAGCAAGAGTCAGCAAATGCTAGGTATTGGCCCCGCGCATTGGCATCCAAGCGCTGGGCCCGCGCTTGGATTTACAAAAACATATCGCTGAAAACATACGCAATGGCGAGCCCTAACTCCTACCATACTGACTAAGCGGTAGGTACTTAGCCGTTTTGCGAGAATGTGACGCATATTATCCCAACCTGTTTAAGTTGTCTTATTTTGTTTATTTTTATGTTACGGGTTATTTGCGCAAATAAAGTTTTTTTTTTCAAACTACACATAATTATTATACAACATAATTTCAAGCAAGCAGCATCGGATCCGGTCCATATAGATAAAGACCGGATATATACAATCTACGCAAAACCTAGGGGCTCAGGCGCTACTAACGGGCCTCGTGGCCCGTGAGAAATAAAAGAAGGGTAGCTGGTACAGTTTTTGAGCAACCATATTCAGGGCGAAAAGTTATAGCTCAGTAGGTGCGGCGTGCTGAAAGAATACCGAAAATAAATCTGAAAAGTTTGAGATACGAACCCTATTGTTAGGGACCCATTTTAGATTTCTAAAAAGCCCTATTTTTACCATGATCTTCTTTTGATTCATCAATCGGATGTGACTTGGTGCAAAATGACTTCAAAATTGTCCAAATCGTAGTTTTCAGTTTCATTCGTCTCAAGGCAGTTTTCAGTTTCATTCGTCTTAAGGCAAATCTGACGAAGACATGGTGGGCCCAAATAGCCCACCATGTCTTCGTCAGATTTGCCTTAAGTCATTTTTTCGTCTCTGACGATCACGATAAAGTGTGTTTTAGGAAATCCGAAAATTGACCTTTGAACACAGGGCTCATAATATATCTGAAAATTGATCACATATATTTTCGGTATTCTCTCAGGCCGCACCTGCTCAGCCACCAAACTCCCCCTCTATGAGACAAAGACTTTGATATTATCATTTTCATTTTAGGGAGGTTTAGGTTTAGGGGGCCAGGAAAATTTGCTACGGGCCCGGCGCTGGCTTAATCCGGCACTGCCAAAAAGTCAACAGAAAGCGATGTCGAGATAACATTAAAACTTTAAAATTACTAAGTACAAGAAAATGACATTGTTCATTGTGTTTCCCATGAATTCTTCAAGTGTTTACCACACAAGTAAAAGTGCAATTTTTTTATCCTAAGTACCTACCTATTCCTAAGCAGAAAATTACTTGTGCTTTAAATAACATTGACATCTTTTTTTGTTGTGATCCGTTTGTCCGTGATCTTTTTGGAAATTCTTTAATCTATGACTGCGGTTAGGTAGGTATCTACTTACCGGGATACTGGTAGGATCAAAATGTAGGTACTTACCTACATACTTTGTCTCGCTCTTTCTCTCGATAGGCACCTAATATACCTAATAATACTGTGATATAGTAGGTACTTTGAATGTCGGAAATTATTCCAAGGGCACTTTTGTTTTTAATTATGGGAAATCATCAAATGACTCCTTCCGCGGCAAGCGTAAGGGAGGGAGTGTCAGACTTACTGACTTAAACCCATCCGTGTTTCTCCTAGCGGCGGTGACTCTTCCGAACAAATTCCGTACCCCACCCTGGCAAGGGAACATACCTACTACACTCTGAACTTTCACACTGAACTCTAAACTTTCGCATTTATAATAGTACCTAGTAAGATTGAATTGAAATAAAGTTAATACCTAGGTAGGTACCTACCTACTTACTTAGACAGTGAGTTGCACAAGGTCGTCAGCCCTTAACCTTAGACGCGCCATTCTCAAGGTAGAACGCTCACAAATCGTTCAAACTGGTTGAAAAGTATCGCTTGATCTTGCGTTCTATATTCTTTCCTGATATTTCTAAAACGCCATGAAATCTTCACACATGTAAAGTGGCGATGTTTGTTTTATTAGACGATAAAAAATAAAACATCGCTACCTCGGCGAACATCACAATATCCCATGGTGTCGTTGAATAGGTCGTTTAAAAATTGAAGGTGTGCGAAAATCATTTTTCAATCCAAGGATCCGTTTGCGAAATATAGAGCTTTGAAGTGTTATTTTTGTTCGTCAAGTGTAAGCCAGCTAAACGGTTGTATTTTTGTTAAAGACGTGAAAAAAAACATGGTAGTAGCATACCACGAATTTAAAAGGAAAATTATCACAGCTAAATACGCTTTATAGGTTACGAGTAAACCAACTTATAAAATATAACGGATTAGGTAAAAAATTCGTAGTAACCCCTTAGAAAATCACTTAAAACTAAGAAGAAATACATTACTAAGTGTATTTCTAACTTTGTAATGTCATAGTAAAAAATTGTTTTTCTTATGTTTTATGGGAAGGGTGTTCTACGGAACCAACACTGCGTGGCCCGACACACATTTGGCCGGTTTGTCATATTAATCTAGACGAGGACCTGATTAGGTAGGTATTTAACTACTTTAGGCTAGGACTTTTCGTCAGGGTGATTTGGAGAGTTGATTATCTGTAGGATATTCTTTCCGAAATGTTAAAATTCAATTTTGAATCTTATTTTTATTTATTTATACATCTACCACAGTATAGTCTTTATCACCCAAAGGTTGACTGGTAGAGAATGCCTTGATGTATTAAGTCCGCCCATGTACCACTATTATACATAAAGCTTAAGTAAATAAATGAAAATACGGCAAAGCAAACCATTCAGATACCATTTTGACACGAAGATTCATCATGCTGCATACATGGCACTTTTATGCAAATAGGCAAAATGCCACTACTTCTTCAATAATAAACCCATCTAAGTAGGTATGAGCCAAGACTTAAACAATTCCACTAGTCACGCAATAATACCTCCAAGACTGTTAGATAGGTACCTACTGCATAATTCATTTATTTTAAAAACACTTTTCCGTTCTTATATCTAACAAATGCGCCATTATCAAGTGCGAAATGAATTGGAATGTACTTAGGTATGCATAGAACAATGCAAAGGTTCACCGTTTACATCTCGTCCGAGACCGATAACATTCGACCTCTCAATAATCCGACCATACCAAAAACATATATACAAATAGAACCTCATTCGTACCAGACAGCCTGCTAGGTTTTGTCGGTTTACAACTGTCTGTCGAGCCTCCACAGCCTCCAAAGTGAATGCAAAGTAACGATCACCACCGAAATCACCCGAACCACTTCGGGCCTCAGAGGTTATAAATAGACCCCGCTTGGAAAAATGACTCTTCAGTAATATTGTGTGCGCGGCAAGGGAGGACGCTTTCCACGCCGTCGGTGCGCACGCCAACAATAACATTGCACATATTGCACATTGTTATGTGAATACCGTATTGTTATCAAAACAGTAAAATGCCTGCGGACATAATGTCGAGCACATGTCATGGTGAGAATTTCGGTAAAAGTTTCCATAAGAAAAGTATTGAAAGTGAAGTAAAGTCTGGTTTTTTGGTGCTTTTGGGACCTGGCGGGATGCGGCAGGACGTGAGAGTCGTCGTGTACAGAACCTCTTTGGAGCATTTCGCGGTGATCTATCCCAGGAAAAGGGTAACGAAGCCCATTGGCGTGGTGAACTTGAGGAACACAGCTGTCGAACAAGCCGAATCAAGCAGCGGCTTCATTGTCCGACAGAAAGGCTACGACAATACAATCTCTGCGAAGTTCGTGTGCTCCGAGCGCGAAGTTGAATCTTGGATGTGTGCGTTCACGTCGAGGTCTTCGCCGCACTGCGCGCACACCAGCCTGCCGGTCCTGGAGGAGACTGAGGAGAGCTAAGCAAATACAAGATTATCTAGCCGCTAAATGGTCTGGATTGTCTTCCTAATTTTGACGCGCCACGTCAAAACGAGGTTATGTTTGTTTTGCAATGGGATGCGAAAGTGAAAGTCGCGTTTTTTGCAAACGCTCGAAAGTGTCTCGGCTGCGGAGCTTCATAAAAACAAGTGCTACCTACAGTGTTCGTGTGACTCATCTAGGTTACACCATGTTATTGTCTGGGTCTTAGAAGCCGCGGTATTTTGCTTTGCAAATGAGAAACGCGATTGTGTTGGAACAGTTACGTTGGATATGGAAAGAATATTCAGTGGGTTATTCACCTTGCACGTTTGTTTTGGTTCCGATACACGGTGTGTTATAAATCAATTAACAGTAGATCTAGTGTAAAGATGTAAAATCACCAAAATAATTTTGCATTTGTGTTCTCGTGTCAGTGACTGATAAAATAATATAAGTTTTACTAATCATTGTACCTAAACGCAGATCAGAAACGATGAATTCAGCTTTTAATTACTAACTTAATGACTTAAGTAGCACTCAATCTGTAACAATAAACACAATACTTAAAAACGGAATCAGTTATTTCTTAAACCGCAATGCAATGTTCTTTGTGGTTAAAAAGCTTATGATATAAATTATGTACTTTCTAAACAATAGTAGCAAATCGCTTCCTTACTTTCGTAATACTGGAATTGTAATTGTTTTACATGTAACGTAAATGACGAAAAGGAAACTCTGCCTTTAAACAACCGCACTTTCAGTGGTGCTTAGTGAAGTATCCTTTCCGAGTTGCATACCTACAATTTACGCTCTTGCCATTCTTTCGTCACTTTTTTCCCCAGGCCTAGTAAGAAGCAACTGGAACAAGCACTAAGCCTGCACTGGAGAGATTAACATTACCTGGAGTACTGTCTTTTCTCCTCCCTTTCCAAAGGTTGTCTTTAAAAGATCGCTTTTAGCGATTCACCCGCGAGTCATTCTGTGTTATGTTTTCTTCATCTAAACTTTCTGAAACTTGGTGTACATAATAAAGAGTATCATATTCTATCCCAATATAGTCGACTACAGTATTAGAATTCTAGCCCAGTATGGCTGGCTGGCTATGGTATGTGCATTGTGCATTCAATGTTTATCTTTCGTCTTTGATCGGTATTCGGAATCCAACTGAAAACATTTCGAAGATTTTCCAAAAAATATTTAACTAATTGTATATAAAATAAATTGTAAATGTATATTTTTCCTTTGGAGATCTTTTTTTTGTAGAAAGGCAGTGATATTTTATCATTAACAACGATTTTTGAAAGTACAAAATGAGACATGTATCATTTGGTACTTAATGCATTTCAATTCTTTAAATTTTGGTCTCTGGACAATCTTTAACGCAGCTAAAATATCACCTTCTCTGTGGCCCAAGATCTCCAAAGTAAAAACACAAATGTACCTAGTAGGAAACGATAATAAGCTATATTAAATGACGCTTGTTCACGTGTATTTGGGACAAAAGATGGACCGTTATTCCCACACTTATCATAATGGTCATTGCAAAGCAATTTAACTTTCTCAAGAAGTTTCCGACAGTGTCGACAATTATTCAATTTTTTTTGTAGTACTTGTTTGCGTACGTTTAGTTTACTGTCAGCCTGTATTATCCCACTGCTTGGCAACGGCCTCTATGTTCCTTCAAAGCAAGCTTAGTGTGGCTAAAAAAAAGAAAAGTGTGGCCCATTGGCTGTTAATTTTGTCTTGGCCATCCCGCCATTTTCGGCGTAATTGGATGTGACGCCTACCTACTGTCAGGATTTTTAATAACTCATTTAACTATTTTAATATACATAGTACCATTCTTCGTTAACTTACGACTTTATTGAAGGAGCTGAATTATATTATATTGTAATTTACTTACTTTGTCTTGACTCAAAAACTGGTTTTAATTGTTTATGTATTCGTGGCTGTATAATTTGAGTTCTAGTCTCTTAAATATTACATTACGTCATATTTAAGGACTACACTTTTTTTGTAATATAATTATCTTGAAATTAGCAACCATCGAAGTTATTTATGACTGTTTGGTATTACATCGACTAAGCTTAAAGCTGAAATTCTAATACTTGCTATGTATTTCAACTAATAGGTACAAAATTACATTGTTTCCTATTTTAAGTTAGAGTTAAGTTACATTTCTTTAATTTCAGCGAAAGCGAAACCCACATAGATTTAGTACTGTTACCGTGTATCGGAATAATATAACGACTAACCCTCGGTTTCTGGAAAGATATTATCAACGCTTCACAAATAAAACACAAGTCAAGCGATGCGATTGGCTGATATTGATATGTATTTAACGAATCACGGCAGCCAGCGCGTTTGGCTATTTATCTCATTAATTTTACGATAGTTTTCGTTCGAGAAACTGGATGTAACCATTCTAAAGTGATATTATGATTGATGAGCTTAAGTGTAACCAATATTGAAATGTAATGGAGGTTGTCGAACTGATTTTGTCTGTATTTGTAAATTGTATACCTATACCAATTAAAATGTAGATTATGTTTCATAATAGTTGTTGTGTAAAGGTCTCATGATTAACTGTATTATCCATAAATATATTTAAATATATTTTCTATATATATGTACCAGAAAAAATACAGTGGTACGAGTACTTATATTCAATCACTGTACCTATATTAAAATAACTAAAACGAACATAGTGTGCCAATTTTATTAAGTTCTATGACGTAGCTGACACTAATCTCGAATAGACAATGTCATTCGTTTTGTAATGGATAAAAACAATAGTTGTGAACATTTTTTTAAGTTATTTCAGGGAATACAATAGGTAGCTTAGCAAAGCGACTGTCGACTTCAATTCCTCCTTATAAACTTAGCCTTCACTTATGACCGGTCTAAATAAAGTATCTTTAACCAACTGTCAAATTAACTACCAACAGTAGCTGAAATGTCATGTTTGCCTTTGTAACATGACGTTTCAACTACCCAGTAGTAACTGGGAAACATGATTTGGAGGGATCTAAAAACTGGTATTCAGATGCATCCAGTTAGACTGGATGCCGACCCAACATAAGTATTTGGGAAAAGGCTAGACTGATTGACTTGCTTCTAAATCAGTCTTGACGTTTTGCCAGACTTAGATATACATATATGTATATGTCACCGGAAAATTGCAGACTCCGTAAGGTTCTAAAAAATCTTGATCAGATTATAATTTCTCGATATATTGTGATAAAATCGTTTTGTAAAAAATAAAGTTTTATAAATGCCATCCAAATTCAATAGTTTCCAATATATTCGTGTCTTATTTAGAAAAAATAGTTTTACAAATTATTGCATGAGATATTTCACGATGTTGCCGCGTTTGCCATTTTTCGGTGACATAATATTATGGTCTATATTAAGCGAAAATTTGACACAGTGTGTAAGTATGTTCAAAAATTGTTTTGTCTGACTAAAAATAGGTCTTATTAGTATATTTTTGGATTTTGTCGTTTATTTTTTTATTGAAACGGCAAAACTACCAGTATTCACTTGCCAAATTGAATGTATTCAACTTACTAGAGTTGCATTTACGACTGATTTGAAAATAACCTTGTTGGTTTACATGATTTAACTAAATATTATAATTATTTATAAAAAATCGTTACTTGCAAGTCATGGTAATGTGTATACTTAATTAGTTTGAGAAACACATAAATCTAAAATAGGAGTAATTAAATTGATTGGTGAAACTCTGCAGACATTGCTATATTAGAATTTTTAATTCGAGATATTTCGAAACCATCGCCGACAACTCAAGTATCGACTTTAGCGTTGTATATTTTAAGTCGATTTTGAAGTGACCATTTGTATTAACCTTTTGAACGCCATTGTCACGTTTAGGTACTATACATGACAAGCAAGCGCGTGCCCTGTGCTGTGCGCCAAACGTCACAAATATATGACAAAAAGTACGGCGTCGGGGACACGCCAATGCGTCTATGCTCTGGTGTTCAAAAGGTTAAAATTGTCTTAAAAAATTATATTCCAACGTATAGGTTGCAAACGAATTTGAACTTTGTATGTGTCTTCATATATGCCAGAGTACCTACATTGTTCCAAAATTTTTAAAATTTCTCGTTTTCTGGATTCAAATAGGTACCTAATATTGAAATACATATAATGTCTAATTTGTTTTGATACAATTGTAAACTTTTAATTTCAAGTGACGATAAGTACCATGATCCATGAAATTAAAAGTTTAGATATCAATACCCACCACGTTTGCGGAGTTTCACCAAATAATTTGATCCGACCGTGTATAGTTTGAGGACAACATCAGTTTTTCCTCTTGAAAATACGGTTGCAACAACACAAAAAAAATCAAATCCTGAATAGTCCAGAATTAATTAAATAAAAAGTGTGATGTAACACCACTTTGTTCTTTTATTTTATTCGAATATCTTAAATCAATGCGTAGGTTAGGTACCTCCCTTGGATGTCTGTGGTCTCTCCTTATAAATTTAGTAAGATTCATTTAGTTAGATGAATGGCGCCCGCCTCAGGCAGTGCTTCTGTGACAATAAATACCTTTTCTTCATAACATCACACGTGTATGCCCCGACGAAGGGATACACAGAGCTATAGTAGGTTCACATTTCGCCATTTATGTCTAAGTCCCATTATATAGGGGCGAGCCTATTGTCATCAACCTAACCTAAGTAAATAATAATTTGAAAAACCTAAACATAATACTTTTCCCAACCCGGGAATCAAACCCATGCTTGAGTATGGGTCCTGGGTTCAACATGGTTAACATTAGCGCTTGCTACCACCGGACCATGACCAACCACTAGACGATGCCAGAGGTATCAATCAACTTTAGAATTTTTGGTAAATGCCACTTAATACCAATTGCTGTAAGGTACATTTTGGAATTTTGGGTAAATGTCCCTTACGTTAACTGATACTTGCTAGCTCACAAGCTGGCACACACTAGAGCTGACAACTAGTCACTTTAACTTTTTAATTGTAAATGTTGACGTTCTAAAGTGCCTTTTAATGGTTAAATTGAAGCAACGTTTTGACTTTTACCTTAGTAGGTATGGCTATAAGTTCCTTAATCCCATATATTTTATTATTAACTAACTTTTGCCCCCGACTTCGTACGCGCATTTTCCGTTCCCGTATAGCCTATAGCCTTCCTCATGAATGTGGCTATCATATACAAAAATAATTTTCCAAATCTGACTGGTAGTTCCAGGCGCATTCAAACAAACAAACAAGCTCTTCAGCTTTATTGTATTAATATTTATTAGTATAGATTTATGCAAGTTAGTCTTCGCCAAGGTCTAAAGTCTCAAGCAACATAAAGCCTTTGGGGCGTTTAAATTACGTCACATGTTAAGGGATGGGGAGGGGGGCCAACGAAGTGTGACATTGTGTGACAAGGGGTGAGAGGGGTCCTAAATTTCGTGACGTCACATTTCAAAATCTAATAAATAAATGAAGTACATTTAAACACGTAATTTGAACTATTAACAAAAACCTTCAAAATATTTTCAGTTCATAAGGTTTAAGTTTTTTGCTTTGTTATTTTTTAATGTTTGATTTGATGGTGATTTTATTAAAAATAAATTAAATTGGTATAAAAATAATGTCGGAAGTGCTGTTTTAATTTAATTATTTCTAGATATTTTACAAAATATGTGACGTCACACTAGGGAGAACTGTGACAAGGACGGGGAGGGGGTCATAAACACATAAAATTCGTGTGACGTAATTTATGGATGGCCCCTTATTAGCGATAAAACCAAATTACTGGCAAATCAAGGGAAAAACCTCCCATTTTTTCGTCGAACATTTTGTGCCTACCCATAAATAAAACTGCCGGCCGAAAATACTTTTAGTTCTCTGCCTCATCTTTCTAAAACCTATTAATAGAAAATCTTTAAAATATAGGTAAAATATCTTACAATTAATTACTTTATTTTTTTTATTTTGATCAAAAAGAATGGTACCAACAACCAAGTACCTACCGAATCGATTATTCTGGCCAAATTAGCTTGTTCATAACTTAGGTACCTACTTAATGCTAAAATGTTAACACCGCGAAACACTTAGACATTCGAATTTTATTTTTAAATTGCAAAGCGCACGCGGGCGTCAAGCGGAACGGCCTGGTTTTTGCAAAACACGCTACATAATGTAAAGATAGCAGTTCACTTGGCGTATTTGTCAAAATATTCGCGTTACGTGGATAATAGAAAATATACCCTAAAGATATTAAAATAAAGTTAAATTTTAGCAAATAAATAAGCCGAATATACGCCAAGTGAAGAAATGTCACCGGCTTAATAGATATATTTATATCTACGCGTCACTAGATTTTTTTCAAAGGCGCACTGGCAGCATTACGATATTCAATGGAAATTGGCAATGCTGCCAGTGTTTTGAGCACTTTTGTCATTGACAGCGATGCGGAAGATTTTTTAAATGCACTATGAGCTCTCACCCATCTTCACTGTCCAGACCACAATCATCAATATAAGTACATGTCACCGAAAAATGGCAAGCTCCGTAAGATTATAAAATAACTTGAGAGATTGTAAACTCTCGATAAATTTGGAATACTTTTTTACGCATCAAAGTTTTATAGATCTCTCGAAGTCATTCCGAGAAATTGACTGCCTTAAAATACTGACATAAAATGGCGACTAATCAGGGCACAAGTCTACAATTTATCGTTACCGTTATCATGAGATAGTAAACCTGGAAACAAAGCCTCATTAATCTCATTCTCAGTCTCATTGGTCTCGAAAAACCAATGAGGGGCCAAGTTTCCAAATTAACTATCACGCCAAAACAGTTAAATTGTGGGCCAGAGAGCTGATTGGTCGCCAGTTTATGTCAGTCCACAATTTCTCGGACCGGCACGGAGATATTATAGATAACAAGATTTTGATTCGTATAAATGCAGAACAAATTTTCATTTGACAATTTTTCGAGAGTTTACAATCTCTCAAGATATTTTGTAATCTTACGTAGTTTGAAATTAACCGGAGACATATATGTATATATGTCACCGTATGTTGCAGACTCCGTAAGATTGTAATAAATCTTTATTCAATTATAATTTCTTGATGTATTATGAAAAAATCATTTTGTATACAATTAACCCCATCCAAATTCAATAGTATCCAAATTCCAATATATCCGTGTCTTATTTAAAGATCTCTCAAGGCGCTTAGTTGACACTTCACGTGACCCAAGGGCTGGCTTTTACCTTGGTCAAAGAATAAGCATTGCCATACAACGTGGCAATGCCGCCAGTCTTTTGGGTACACTTCCAGTCGACAGGGATGCGGATGAATTTTTTGACGCCATATTTTAGGGTTTATTTAGTTAGGAGATTTTATTTTTATTTCTAGTGTTAGTTATGTATAAAAATTTACAAAAAAAGATAAAACACCTCTAGGAAAAAAAATATACCAAGACTCCATGTCTTATTAAGAAAAAAATTGTATAGAATTTCACGCGTTCCTTTTTAATCTTACGGCGTTTGCAATCTTCCGGTGACATATATAAAATTCTTACGTTTCTGACTGAGTGACTGACAAGTTGTGACAAACAACGCACAGCAGAAACTACTGATCATAAAGAGCTCAAATTTGGCATGTAGCTTCTCTACACTGTCTCCGTAGGAGAAAACTAAGAGAGTATTTCCCGTATTTCCGTCGCGGGCAAAAGCTTAGTCCTGTATGCCTACATATATTTCATGAATGTCTGACGGCCTTACCGTCGCGTCGCGCGTCGTACCAACATTACATTTTTGCGAGGTAGGCATTAGCCAAGACGCTTCAAACCGTAGTTCCTCTACATGTCGCGTTTTTTTCGTGTCCGTCTACTTAAACGTTGCTTTAAGCAACGTTACAACGTTACTCACAATATAAGCAAGTCACTTGCTTATATTGTGAGCACAATGACTTGTTATGAGTCATATCATTGTGTATTGGCTCAAGTTATTGTTAAACTAGATTTTGTCCGCGGCCCCGCCTACGAGAAAGTCAGAAATTAACTTAAGGGGACCTAAACGTGGCACAAAAAGTATCCTATGTTCTCATCATCATCATCATATCAGCCGAAAGACATCTACTGCTGGACATAGGCCTCCCCCAAGCATCGCCACAATAACCGGTCCTGTGCGTCTCGCATCTATCGGCTTCCCGCGACCCTCACCAGGTCATCGGTCCACCTTGTCCTTATTTATCGGTCCTTTGTCAAGTCAAATCCGTCACGTCACAAGGATAGACTACGGACCATCATGTACAATGTGAAATGTTTGAATCAAACATTCAGGGACGCAGATTACGATGAGTTTGATGATACGGAAACGCAGTGAAAATTCAACTTGTAGTTAATAATGTATATTGACATAACAGTTAAGAACAATATAACTATACTAATATAACTTTTACTAAATAACACAGTATGGACTAACGTAGTCCGTGTCTCACGGCGATGAACAAGTGGGCGAGGGACGCTAAGGGTAGCGCCCCGAATCCTCAACGGTGCGACTTAAATACTAAAACCTGCAATACCACATCTAATGCTGGCACTTTACTTGGCGTATTTGGTCAAATATTCGCGTCACTTATGCAATACCAAATTATTACGAAATGCAAAAGGTATATTTTGTATTGAACAAGTGACGCGAATATTTGGCCAAGTGAAGTGCTAGCCTAAGGTGCGTTCAAATTATGTACAATGTGTGACTCCACTAATGTTTCATCAAAATTGGTTCAGCGGTTTAGGCGTAAAAATGTCATACACAGACATACAGAGTTACTCTTGCATTTATAATATTAGTATGGGTGTATGATTCATAAACCGGTCCTCCTAACGTTTTGTGTATATACGTGTCACACTATGTACTGTGTCAAATTATTTTTGGCGAGGAGTCAAGTTACTGAAAGCTATAATTCTAGCGTATAGAATGTACCAACCTACCTTTTGGCCATTCTTTCCTACGATTTTTATACTTTCACTCGGACTGAAGACGCAATAATACATAAGTAGTTGTAGAAAGTACGTAAGTACTTAGCTAGGTACTCTTAGTTTGGAACTTTCGCTTTTACAAACTAAACAGATAAATCCAAAGAAAGATACAAACGACACAGTCGCATCTCTTTCTACTAACATAAAGTACCTAATGTCTGCTGCTCAAAACGGCTTATAACCTAGGTACTTACTACCTAGGTTTTCGCTAGTTGCCAGAACATTTACAAATTCTCTATTCTCTTGTGATCCCAGAGGTCTTTGATTCGGGTAATATTCTGCCGTATTCCGTAATTCGGAATGACGTTTTCTCGTAATTTCGTGATCAATTCAGTACTCTCTGGTTAATCCGCCTCTCGCCTAATCTCTTTTGGCGAGGCTTAGAACTCAATATCGTGCAGGTCATAAATTTAAACTAATCATAATAATGAAAGAAATGGAGCTGGGCAGTAGGTACACCTGGCAAGGCGCGTTTCCGAATTCTCGACTTAAAATACATTCAAAAAGTCCGTATGTGATGTCCATAAAAACATATTAAGTAACAAACTAACTGAACTAATAAAAAAAAGAAGATAAAATAAACATATTTACAAACAAATTAAAATAATAACTATTGAAAAATGCTACTATAGTATAAAGGAATATTTAAATGATAAAATATAAGGTAGCTGTTGCCCGAGACTTCGTACACGCATATCCCGTTTTTTCCTGTTCCGTATAGCCATGCATTTCCGATGAACGTGGTTTTCACAAAAAAAAAATTCAAAATCGGTTCAGTAGATCCAGAGATTAACCCCTACATACAAACTTACAAATTTTACCTCTTTATAATATTAGTATAGATAAAGAGTCCCTAATAGGTATGGTATTATTGGATTTATTTTAAATATTAGTTTAGTTATTTAAAGCTTTCTCTCTCCTACATATATTTTTATTTTGCTGTGCCGACAGGGTCCATAATGATCACAATTTCTTTTTTAAATTTACCACCTAAGTACACATTGTGGAATGCAAATAATAGTACATTGTTCACCGAGAGGAGAAAGTGACCGATTACCGTCGAGGGTGTCGTTTGAAGCCCGAGCCGTAGGCGAGGGCTTTAAAACACCCAAGATCGGGAATCGCAGTTTCTCTCGAGTGATACATAGTGCTTTATACTACACCTACAAGGAAAATAAAAAACGAAATCTTTACTAATTGAAATTTATATTGAAATTGTTGCAGTTAGTGAAGCTTAATGTAACACTTTTTCCATTAATGTTTGTTTGAGATGTTTGCGACAATGTAGGAGGAATAACTGGCTGTGCTGTTGGCACTGCGCTCGTAGAAGGCTGTGGTGCCAAAGGGGCAACTGGCTGCTGAGGGGCATTTGGCATCGCCGCGCTCGTTGATGGTTGAGGAGATGAGTCTTGATGCACATTAATCGATCCCGATATTTGGTTATTTATTCGTGTTTTGTTTTCTACGGAATTCTCTATGTAACCTTCTGCAACAGCGGACGATTTCCAACCACCGTGGCGTTTTATTGTGGTTAAATCAGCACCAGTATCTGCAAGAATAGTCGCTGAAGTTCTGCGAAAGCAGTGGCCAGTGTATTCTAGTGGATTGAGTAAATTAAGGTAGGAAGCTATTTCTCTTGGCACAGTACTTATTTTGTTTTTCCCAATTACTTGTTTCGTACATTTTTTGTTTTTATATTGTAGTAAAAACCGATTGGTTTTGGGGTCACTGGGGCGAATTTCGTTATATTTCTTTATTATCTCATAAAATAAGCCCGATATAACAAATGATCGCTGAATTTTGGTTTTTGTGTTAGGAATATTGACAATTATTCGATTTTCGAGGATTTCGATATCGTCTGTTGTCATATCCACAAGTTCTTGCGAACGACAGGCCCCATTTACTCCTAAAATCAAAATAACCTGTAAACAAAAATATCAAACATGAAAACCTAGTAGATTTCTACTCATAAATAGGTACGTAATAAATCATAAACCAGTGCATTTTGTTCATAAACTTACCTTCATCAACAAATATTTGTCATCTGGAGCATTCTGCAAAAAGGAATAAACATCCTTTGTAGTAAGCACTTTTGATTTCTTACTACGGAATCCCTCCGACTTTCTTTTCAGAAATGCTGTAAGTTTTTTGTATTCTTGAATATTTATGTCGTTTCTTGTCAATATAGTACTTTTCAACATTGAGTATATAGACCATAACGTACTTGGTTTGTATTTTTGCGCTTTTTCACTGAAATACGCTAGCAAAACAGTTTCTGAAGAAGATGCCGCATTTTTTTCACTTTTCCATTGCAAAAAATCGTCATAAGTTTTATTATATTTTTTAATTGATTTCTGTGGTAAAAGGTTATCAATCAGTATTTTTGCTGTTTCCTTCAACTGCGGCGGAGTTAAAAAATCTTCATCATCACTATCACTACTTATCATTTTGATAGTTTTATTTTACTTTCTACGAAAACTGAATCCTCAAACAACACACAAATTGGAAATGGCGCCAATGGCGTCTGCAATTTTCACATGTTCTTTTTTCAAATTGTTTATCCTGCCGCCGCAGGGTCGCACTGCCAGCCCGACACCATCCAACACACAGCTAGTGGCCAGTGTCATTTTGCGAACTTGGAGATAAAAACTCACTGTAAAAACTTTTTGGCTTTTGATATTTAGGTTACCGGCGCATAGTCTTACCCAAAATTAAAAAAGAAAAACCACGTAAGAAATGGATTTTCATACACTTTTCTCTCCCGCTCAGATGCGTTTTCTCCCCGCATATTTGTTCGATATGCAATGACGTACTTTCTACCGTAAATTTGATAAAGTATCAAGGTACTTTCCAAGCAGGTGTAGTATAAAGTATTGAGTATGATAGATGGAGTATGACGGTGACCGAGTGGCGTCCGCTGACTGCCGGTCGATTCTATAAACATGCAGTGAGCTATCATTCCATCTTGATTGCATGGATTGACAGCTCACTTCGTGATCACTTCACCCAAGCCTTCACTTCGACATGTTTGCAGAATCGCACTGCTGGAATAATAAGTGTGGGTCGTTCGGCGGCGTGATGGGTAGACGACATTGTTGCCATCGCTGGTAGAACCTGGATAAGGCTGACACAGGAACGTGGAGATATATCTGTTGCTGCCGGCTTTTGTCAGGGGTATGATCGGCAGTGAAAGGGTATGGCAGGCGGGTGCGTCTTTCTGCGGGGACGTATACTCGCAGAAGGCAGCGGCAAAGCTGGTCAGGGAGGCAGACTCTCTCACTGACCCGATCCGTCGCAGGACGGCAAGACGGCGCAGGCGGCGAAATGCCGACTTGATGCCGCCGTAAGAGAGGCCAGCGGACGATAGATCGGGGACTCTATCATCGACGCTGCACGGTCCCCGGAGTTGTGGTGATATTCCAGTGCACCGGGATATCGCTAAAGGAGGAGAGAGCCCAGAAGTGTGCCACGCTGGATGGGTCGCGAATGTCATGCGTAGCAGTTCTCGCAGCCCACCCATCAAGGCGAAAGTAGGTGCGCAGGCGAAGTTTGTAGTAGGTGCAAGCCCCACAAGACGGCGTGGCATGCGTTAGGCATTTTGTCCTTTCTTCGCTCATAAAAAAAAGGAACGTGGGGATTGGCACAAGATAAAAAAAACCGACTTCCAAATAAAAAACACTACAAAGTATAAAATAACTTTAATACGTGTAACTTTAATTCAAAGTACTTATAATAACTTTAATTTTGGAAGTCGGTGTCAAAAAACGAAAAAACAACCAAAAACACCGACTGCCGAAATTAAAGTTATTTTATACTTTGTAATGTTTTTTATTTGGAAGTCGGTTTTTTTTTTGTAAAAGTTTTTTATTATGCACTTTGTATTGGACACACCCACAACTAAGTGACATTATTCCCATATAATAAGAGGTTGTACTCCGCGGCCACGTGGCCGTACGAAAGCAAGTTGATATACTTACAGCTTGTAAAAACTGCTGCTATCCGAAGTCTTACTTTTAAAACTAGGGTAATTTAAACGTTACCAATGTTGATTTACATTCGAGTTATTTTTTTGTATCCGCGCCAAAATGTTCTTCAAGATATGCAGATTATACGGCAAGTCGGTATAAATTGTTGTATACCTAGTTAGGCAGTCGATAGATTTCTACAATTTTTATTACTTGCTGGTTAATTTATATATTAGCTTACGTACTTAATTTTACTTTTGTAATGTTGTTTATTCTTTTGGTCATGCTTGGCGCAAATGATCTCTTTTTCTTTCTAAATACATATCTATAACATTACCTAAGACTGCCTGTCAATGTATGTGTAATAAGCAGAAATGCATTAAAGATAGTATGAGACTACATTAGTTTTTTGTCGAGCATTTATATGTACCTCTTAACTAACATAAGTAACGATTTTTCGAAGATCGGAAATCATTAATTAAGGATATATCCACCCGTGTGCTAAATTTCATTTAATCCTCAGCTGATAAGGCGAGAAAAGGTACCTATCCAATAAAAAGACACAGAGTATAAGGTACATAGGTACTAAGTACCAGGATTATTGACGTATTCGTTTATATAACATTGGTGTGAATAGCATGGATTTGTAGTTAAAAATATAGGCTAACAATTAACTACAGTAGATATTGACGACTACATAACAATCATAACGTAACAATAATACTAACTATAGGTAATTAAGTTATCGCGAGACTACGTGTGAATTTCGACCATATCAGGATCAATAACTGCCTACAAATTGTGCAACATGTATCAGGACACGTCATTGCTGTTTTGAAGCTAGTTTCAACGGCCGGTTTTACTTGAAATCTCTGCCTCGTAAGATCGACCCATTTACCTGGTCGAAAGCTCCCTTTATAAGTGTTGTGACAATCGTTTGTACCAACTTTGCGCGAATGTACTTATTGCACGAAAGAAGAAGAGTCTTCAGTGATCTACTGGGCTTGCCGAGGTCAGTTTCCAGATCTTACTTAACTTGGGTGTTGGTACCCCACGATCCCCACCCATTCCAATCACCCTTAGGTCAGTTTAGGCCGGCCTGCGGAAGTCACAAAAGCACGTTTTACGTGGTAACTGTAAGTATTTTTTGGTGGCGGCCTTTATAAAAATGAAAGCCTCGTCCAGCTAGGGCTACAAAAAACTTAAAAGCTAAGCGACTACACGCTAAGGGCACCCCTCAGCTAAAGGCGTCGCTGGGGGTCGAACTTCGATTATATAGCGACGAATTTTAAGCATCAGCACGGGCTGGTTCGAGCAAAGGTCGGGGTCTGATTGTATGTGGATGTGGCCTTTTTTTAGTTTTAAGTAGTTCTCTTAAATTAAATTTTATAAGCGCCGATTGGCGGGAAAGGGGAAAAAATCACACAACTATTCCATATCAAAAAGTTGAACGGAATCTCGCTATATTTCTGGCATTCTATAGTTTCTGCCTACCCCCGAAAGAAAAGCTTTAGATTAGTTTTAAGCATAGAAATATAAGATATCTATGGTTTTAAGATTTTGCCGTACAGTAGAATAGTCTACCCATAACTAGGTACGGATTTAACTTATGTACAGCTGCCTATTAAGCTATAATATGTATAGGTAAGTAATGCAACTCTTTTAGTCCAATAATTATGACAATCGCCTTTAAGGTTTATGCCACATATCCAATGGCAAAATTCAACATACAAACAGTCAATTTCTACATTCAGGTCCGTATAATAAAATAACGTTCCACGCACTAACAACCAATTAACAAAACAGTTAGTTACTTTAAAATGAAGAATAAAACTAAACGCACGCGAGAGCAGGCGCCCGCCAAAATGCAAAATTTATTTACAAGCATCCTATTCATATTATTCTCCTTTGCTTTCTACCTAACAATCTCCTTCGAACCACTTCCAAAGGAAGAACAGATAAAGAGATTCAATAAAATCACCGAGGACGTGGAACCATTCAGGAAGAACCTAACGGAATGCGCGCGTCAAGTCAAAGCGTCTATGGTTGACGTCGAAAACTTTTTAAAGAGAATCCCGCAAGCGAATCTCCAAGGAAAATGCTTCGTGGCCTGCATACTTAAACGTAACGCTATAATAAAGAACAATAAGATCAGTAAAGATCAGCTGTTGGAAGCTAATAGGGCTGTCTATGGTGAAGACAGTGAAGTCATGTCTCGTTTGAAGTCAGCCATAGGAGAATGTACGAAGGTAGTCGAAGGCATCTTTGAAGTTTGTGAGTACGCGTCCGTGTTCAACGATTGTATGCACATCAAGATGGAGCATATCTTGGACCAGGTGATGATGGAACGGCGCCTGGAGGCTATAGGAAAGATTACGACGAACCCTGACCAATGGGGCGAGACAGAAGATGAGATTTTGAAGCTGGTTAAGGATGAACTTTAGTTTTTAATTTAAACTTTAGATTTGCATGTTTTTTTGGTGATGTCACACTTATCGCCCATGGTTCAGCAATTTCTGTGTCTCTGTAACCGGGTTTTTCAAACTATTTCAAACGCCGTAAGTTTATAATAAATAGCGTAAGATTGTAGTCTTTCTTCTAAACTGTCGAGATTAATCTTATTTTAAATAATCTTTTCATAGTTTATCTAGAGCAGGGATGTTATGGACATGAAATTCCGGATACGGATATAGAAATATATAGTAACGGTTTTTTTTTAGTTAGTTTCGGATATTTGAAGTTACGGAGCTCCTTAAATCCGTTATAGTTTATAATCTCGCCAGATTTATTATAAACTAATGGTGTCTGCAACGATCCGATGACACATCTATCTCCTTTTGTCACTTAACCTTTTGAACGCCATTGTCACGTATACACGACAAGCAAGCGCGTGCCCTGTACGCCAAACGTCACAAATATATGACAAAAAGTACGGCGAATTTGTAGCTTAGCGTCGGGGGCACGCCGATGCGTTTATGCTCTGGCGTTCAAAAGGTTAAGGGCGTCATAAACTAGAGCGAGAATTCCTCTCGCCTAAAGGTCATGGCACACATAAAATCGGAAAGGGATCGTCACTGTATCGCTTTCATCGCCGTATTGCCCCGAGGCGAGGCGATTACGTTACGATTCCGATTAATGTGCGTTGCTGTATGGAGTTTCATACAGAGAATACTGCACGGCTTGAGTTGATACGATGACGATCCCTTTCCGAGTCGATATGTGTGAGTAATTCGCATCGATCTATCATATCCGAATAGGCTTCTTCATTCTAGTTTATTACTCTTTTAAAAGTGATGATATGTAAAAGACGCGGTTCGAGAACCTGTTTGTCTTGTTTTTATTAGTACCTAGTGAGTTAGGGCTAATTTTTCAAGAGTTTGATAACTTTTATTTGAAGAATAAAATGGCGGTTTGGCCCCCTCCTAATACTATGTAAATAAACGTTTATAAAATAATTATATTTTATAGATGTTACTCTTTTACACAAAAACTAGTGAATGAATTTTGAAGAAACGAAGTATATAGCATCAGAATAACACGCTAGGTATAATTTATACAGGGCGGAAGTACTATTTAATCGCGGGTGGAGCCGCGGGCGCCTGTTAGTATTTTGTAAACAAGAACTGACCATCCACAATTTACATTTCTCAAATAAAAGATTTCTGTCAATTCTGTCTATTGAAAAATTGGTCCTAAGTAAATCAATTCTGCATTATACTTCTCATGTATGACTCAACATTTGTAGTGTGTGTGTATCATTGTTAAAAATAAAACTAAAAGTTGTTACGAAGAAGTTTTAATTCTTTTCGAAATCACCTAATTATAACTTCGATATGATTCACTTAAAATTTACAATAGAAGCGCACATTACAAAACAAATTGGACACAAACTTGCTCCGCGTGACAAATATTCACTTGGTGGGCACATAGCATCGTCCTAGACGTACGAGTATGTCGGCTTAAAGAGCTACGAATAAGTTAACATAATAATATTCAAACTGTTGAAATGTTACTAAAGGTACAAAGAACCTTTAGTTCGCTATAAGATTGATATTAGAGAAATATCAAGGAAAGATGTCGGCATTTTAAGGCAGGTTACAAAATTACAAAATATTGCATTAATAAATCTTCAATACATAATTCTACAGACATTTTCTTAAAATATTTTTTTGTTTTAAGAACAATATTTGTGTCCCATTACAGAGAAGAGCATTGAAAAAACTTCGTTGTTATAAAGGTATATTTGAATTCAGAGTTCGAGATTATAATCACATTTTGGTATAATAAACTCTATGTCGTACGAAACAAAGTTCTAATTCCTTTGCAGCTCATACTTTTTAAGGGCCTTTTTTTTACAAAAGGCCACTAAAATATTCAACGCTAAAGTTTATATTTGAGTTGGTGGAGATGGATTCCAATTACCTCGAATTATGAATTCTCTAATAAACTAAAGGTACAAGTTATCAAATAAAATAAATACGTTAAAAAATCAGTTCACAACAAATTTTCGTGAACAATCAATGTTCACTGTTCTGAGGAAGAGTGTATTTACACAGTCCTTCTAAAATAGGATTTGTACTACGACACTAGAAATCTTGGAAAAAGACGTGTCCAAATTCGAAGACAAATGACATCTACCGACCGGCACTAGTGGTGGATTATTAGCCTACTCATCTCACAGAGAGGAGGCAGTGCAAATCAGCTTAGTTTATCAAATTCCTGATTCTGTACTTTATGTGTCGAATACTTGTATACTATTCTTCAACTGTGTACATTATCGAATTCCAACTACAAAATTTAACAAAATACACCAGAATAGTCGTCACTCACTAGTGACGACTATTCTGGTGTATTTTGTTCGCACATCTTGGGAAATATATGTATATCACACAAATAAATTAGCTTAGTTTATCAAATTCCTGATTCTGTACCTACTTTATAAGTGTCGAAAAATTGTATACCATTCTCCAACTACTACGAAATACACCAGAATATTCGTCACTAGTGTCGCAATCTAAATCCAACAAGAACATCGCAACAAAATCAAAGTGCGATTTCCCTAAATCACATTCAAAGTAACAATCAAACTGGCTTGTCTAACATAAAGGGCTAAATACCTGTTTCATGCACTTCCCTTTATACAAATATTTAGAAGACATCGAATGTACAATTGTTTCTATATTACCTAGTACTAGAACTAAGCCCAGGGGGCACTTGAGCTGTTGTGTATAAATAAAAATAAAACCATTTTTATACACCATTTCTGATGTGGACCGATGTTTTCTGTTACAATTTTAGGGCCTTATTTATATAAAAAATCGACACATATGATTATTTTAAACACTGATTAGCAGGTTTTTAATTCAATTTCTCCATTGAGAATTAGAATTTAGAATGTAAAATTACTAAAAATGTAAAATTTAATTTTGATGTCTGCTACTTGAATGAATAAAAACGCTATCTGCAATTTTTTTTTGTCTAAATTTTGAATATTTTTGGTCTACTATTATTCGCTCAAAATCTCTCTAGCTACGAATACATTGCAGTAAAACTTGTAGTGCGGATAAATATATCGTTTTCATTGATAACACCAAATATCGCAATAATCTCAAACAAATATAAATTCAGTGAAAAATTCATAGTATTAAGTTAACACACATCAGACCACAAAAATGGGTACAACAACAAACATTTTCAAATATTTATCTTAGAACTTATTACGAAAAACAATCCATACGAAAATGGTTAAATATACTTACAATATTACCAGATGATGACCTATTAACATTACAATCTAAAAACTAAGGTATCATACAGTCTTAATTTCATCAAAATTTTATTTTAAAACCCAAATTTTATGTTAAAACTTTTTATATAAATTACTATTCACTATATAAATAGTTTAATCAACCATTTTTCTTAGCTAAAATATATAACTACCTTATTCCTCGAAGTCATGTATAGTACTTATAGCTAATATCGTTAAAAGAAATTCAAAGGTATAGAAAACAATAATATGGCAGTGTCCTAAAACAAAAATAATATAATGTTGTTAATTAAAAAATAGTAAGCGTATATTGAATCCTAACTTTTAATTGTAAAATTATTGCTAAAATAATGTAAAATAATATTATTTTAGTTAATTTATGGGTTAAGCTCAAAATATCATCTATTTATTTGCAATTTATACTGGTATCTAATATTTTATGATTTCGTTCAAAATAATTATGGCTAATTGAAATATTTTTGTAAAACTATTCGATGCAGGTTACATGCACGAGTATTTAAAGCTAACAGTGTTTAATAACTAGAGACATTACAAAACAAAGGAAAGTCACTATCAAGACCTAACTGCTTGGTAAAACAGATAATTCCTGGTTTATTTCAGGTCTAGAAAAAAATGGACACAAGCGCCCTTCGCTACATTTGAAGCTTCAAAGGGAAGGGCTCTTGAGTCCATTTTTTTGCATTTGATATAACGTCTTCTCTGTACTTTCCTTTTGTTAATTATTTAACTTCAACTTAAATAACGCAATGAATGATATTGGATTGACAAAATTAAATTGCCATTGATATATGTATGTACGCTGGGTATTTTCAGAATTCCCTTCTTTTTTATATTTATTCAACATTGGCATTGGGTTGATCCCAAGAGCTAGATTTGATTAGGTATTCCTTCATCCGATGGAAAGAATGACAGCCAGCATCATGCCGAAATTACACTTCGACAAGGTTTCATAAAATGCAGAATGATAACCTTTTTTTTTACAAGGCAGACGTTAGCGAAAAAACTGGGAGGACGCCTAAGACGGACATACACATACCTTATTGGTGATCAATTAATAAATACAAGGTGGAGACGACGATACGACAATAAATCAAAACACTGGCAATACTAATTCATACGAATATATTCTTTTATCACAGATACAAAAGAAAGAGACTGCTTGGAATATTTCGTCAGAATACAAGTCACTATCCTTGAGTTTTTTTGACGTTTTATGTAATCGGAAAGTTCATGTTTTAATTTCGGTGACAGGATTTATAATCATTTCAAAATATTCCAATGAACCAGTATTGCCAGTGGTTTCACTTATTGTCGTATCGATGTCTCCACATTGTATATCCCCCCTGGCCAGATTTAATTGGTGATGTTTTTTAAAAAGGCCAGGTGCCTATTACTAACAACCGGCGTGGGTACAAGACTTTATAAGGATCGCAGCAGGTGGCGTTCTTCATAGTTTCTGCCTACCCTTATAACCCTTTAGTGTCACAATAAAAAATGTTTTTTCATGTCTCTAATTGTCAAACACCTATTCACTAATAACAGCTATACAACTAAATTAAGATCAGAATATACACGCCGCACTTAACGGCCACTATCATCGATTTAACGTTAATACTACAAAAATACTTCATTTTATCATGGACTCTTTATTTGGCCCACATTGTTTGATTAAAAAATAACTTTTTCCAAAGAAAAGGAAGAATATTTACAGCAGTGTTCGGCAGTATGGTTCAGTCACGATAAAAATTAAGAAATCTATATCTAGACAAAAACAAGTAAATTGTAAAATGACAAAGGAGTCCAAATGTCGTAAAAACAGTTCGTATCGAATACTATGAGTATTGAAAAGTATATCATTAATTTTTAGACACAAATATTAATTTGATCTGGCAATTATTTAAAAGGTAGGAGAGTGATTTTTCATTTGTTGGTTTCTTTCAGGCGGTGAAAAGTACTCATCAATATAAATAACTTTATAAACTTTGTGTGACAAGATGTTCGGAAGATTTCATTTTTCAATTTATCAGGGTTGACCTCAGAGTAAGAGTCGCTAAATATGAATTCAGAAACAAAGATAATTAAAAACATTTGGGACAGCAAACTTTGTACTAAATTCTATGTTATAGCATGCCGTAATGTTTTTGAGTTTTTTTATAAAATGATCACTTAAAAAACATCTTAAAGTTCACAAAACTGAAGTTGATATTTGAGTCGGTGGCGATGAATTCAAATTATCCCGGTTTCAAAATTCATGAGCACTTTAACACCCTAAAAGTTTGCCAATTAAATCAAAATTCACCCTGTATACCACCTGTATTTCATTACTCAACAATTTACTATAGTTTCCAAAAATATCAAAAAATTACGTATTCTTACAAACTGCCATTCTGTGATCATTCACACTTAAATCTTCTATAACATTGTGACATCCAAAAGTGCCAGTCATTTTGCTCCTACGTTTCGTGTATTTCGCACTTTAATTTGAGTCGATTTTCCAATCGTCAGATAAATTTTACCTGAGGAATAAATATGTCTGTTTGACATAATTTCTTTAAAAAAGCTGTTCAACTGTCATATTTATTCCGATGTTATAAGTCGAAGAAAATCGAGCCCAAGGATCTGCCTAATAACAAGACACAATACTAATTTATTTTCGCAAAATATTTTCTATAGGTAATAAAAAAAAACTGTAGTTAGATTTATAAAATAAAATTGGCAGACAACGTCAGTTTATATAATTATAATTTATGCCGCAAAAAATATAATACTTAAAGATATAACATGTGACCACAGATTGAGTAAACGGTCAGGCTTATAAAAGAAAAGGTCACTTGAGCATTAGCTTGAAAGTAATCACTGTATCCTTACTGTGAAATAATATCGGGGGCCATATTATACACATGTTATAGCCATCATTATTCCAATGCGTGAGGGAGATGGAAGCATGCACAACCGATTGATCTCTCTCTTTTCCGCAACGGAACCAAGATGGCTTAAATCCGTTATAGTACGGCCTACGATTGTAACTTTTTCAACTAATATAAAATTTATCAAGCTAATTCAAGTTCCCAAAAAACAAAAAAAAATCAGTTGCATGAACAGAGACATAACATAGTTTTTTTTACAAATTGCCGTATTTTTCTTTAAAAAGAGTTATAAATATTGGGCCATATATTATAACACCTGTTCCCATCACAATTTATGTATGTACTAGAATAATGTCCCAAACCTCGAAGGTGTAGGCCTCTGTCATTCCGGCGGGCAGCTCTGGACGAAGGAGGCTGGGAACAGGCCAGTGCGGCCGGTCCTTTGAAGGGTACCTTTGTACCAGCCATCGCCTCTCTTTTTCGATACTATCACTATATCGTCCACTTTTAGTTCTAGCTCGTATTCAGAGTTCGGCGGATACGGGACTATGCAGCGGAATCTGTGGAATACATTTTGATAAATATAGTTGTGTATATGTTTTTTAAAAAACCTCTCGTGAAAAGGTTGGCCGCTTACCAAGGAGTCGGTCAAGAGCAGGCTCATCACGCCTGCTCTTGACCGCTCTTGGCAAGCGGTGCATGAGATCTATATAATAATGATAAAAACCAGAGTGAGTGGATTTAAGATTATTTTAAAGTAGATCGATGCTTCCCACGTAAAGTTGTTGTAACCTATAAAATGTTGAGTGTACGCTCAAAGGTATTTAACAAAAATGACATGACAGAAGTCAAGTTCGCTTGCTCACTCTAGCTCCTGTGATCCCATTTGAACCTAACCAATCCGTGCCGGGGTGCCGTAAGTTCCCACAAATTAAACCTTCATTCGCGATGTGGTTACATCAGCTGGTTTCGCGATATGTCCGTTTGAAAAAAGCCACAACGCATTGAGAGCGGTTTTTTCGCTCAATGAGCTCAATTTCGGTCTTTGGTCGTTACATATATTATCCTGTATCACAATTTTGTGGGTTACAACCACTTACGACATTTTCATTTTGTTTTTAATACAGGTACCGGGTAAAACGGGGTATAAATGAAAATATAATAGAAATGATGGGGCGAATAAAAACGAAACTGATTGGAATTTTCACGTTATTTAAATATTGTTTGCAGCAATGAAGAACTCCAATTTTTTAAACAAATATTTTATATTTAAATGGACTCTTTGCGAGAAAAAATTAATATGGTATTTATGTGAAAATCCCAATAAAGGTATCGTTTTTATTCACCTCTGCATTTCTATCCACCCCGTTTTACGGTAACTAGCTTTGCCCGCGACTTCTTATGCGCATATCCCGTTACGTCCCGTCCCCGTAGGAATTTCGGGAAATCCTTTCTTAGTGCTCCCCTACACTTCCCAAGTAACTTACATGCCAAATTTCAGCTTTCTACGACCAGAAGTTTCGGCTGTGCGTTGTCTGTCAGTCAATCAGTAAAGGAAGAATTTTATATAATATGTTGATTAATATACGTAACCGATACAACTCTCTTCTATTCTTTAATTGAATAAACGGAATAAGAAACCAGATTAAGTGATTATAAGATTATTTACAAGTACATTTTGATGACAATAAATAAAATTACCTCTCTTTATTGGGTTGCAAGTGGTGCCTATCTCGTCTCGAGGCGGTCACGTCTAGCGACTGCGATTTTCGGTGTTGGGACTGCCACGGGTTTTCTGTGCCCGCTCTGTAAATTGACCAACACGTTATTCTAAATAGCTCTTATTGCTAAGTAGGTAAAATAATACTAGTCATAATTGGATATCACTCATTGATAAAATTCGATATAATATCAATCCATCGCCACGAATACAAAAATAGACGTAGGTGTAGTGTATTTAAAGTTTACTTTTAAGTTACTAAAAAAGGATGGCTTGCAATGGATTTGCGCCTCGTCTTGTATGACAGAACATCTTGATTTGATATCTTGACTATTGAATTCAAATATGTATTTTCCATCCATGTTGAAGTGCAGATCTTAAGTTTAATGCTGGGAATTGAACCCGGAATTTCGCACAGGCCTGAATTACTGTTAGTTTGGTTCATTATATTTTTTCTTATTATTATTATTTAAACAAATTTCGTCGCCGTCGGTCCAAGGTCCGCCCACGTCCCGGGCACGGGCACATGTGGCTGGAATTTATCGTTTATCGCACATGTTCCAGAAATTTGCCGGTAATTTAACATGAAATTAAAAGTTTATTTATTTATTATATACTCCATCAAGTACCGGGGTTTCGGCATGTAATGTCATCTGACACTCCACATACATTCATTAGCTCAGCTTGTCAATATGATAGAGGACAGTGAATGTGAAATAAAGCAACACGGAAAACATCACAACACATGCTCGAAGAATCATGAACGACACTGAATGAACGATAAGCGAATCTCGTTCATTTAAGTTAGCTGTGCTGTGTGTTATAAAGAAGTGTTTGGTGGTGTGTTGTGAGGTTCAAATAACACGACGTCAGGGCATCCTGCTACCTCTATGAGTGTGTTTGTGCATACAACCTGTGCAAAGGATGATGTTTGTGCAAGGCCGCACCGGTGCAAGTGTATATTTGTGCACGTTCGTGCAGTGCAACCGTCGGTGCGGTTCATTCCTTGTGCGTGTGCATAACTGTTTGTGCGGATATATGAGTGTTTGTGCGGATTTATGAGTGATGGTGCGTGTGTGTGTTCGTGCGGGTATGTGAGCGTGCCTGTGCTGTGTTCGTACAGGGCCGCCGTTGTGGTTCACTCCTTGGGCGTGTGCATAACTTTTGGTGCGGATATATAAATGAGTGTGTGTGCGGATTTATAAGTGTTTGTGCGGATTTATGAGTGTTTCCGCATGTGTATGAGTGTTCGTGTGGGTATATGAGCGTGTCTGTGCATACAACCTGTGCAGATGCTGGTATTCGTGCAGGGCCGCCGGTGCGGGTCTTTTCTTGTGCTTGTTCGTGCATGTGAGTGTTTGTGCGTGTGAGAGTGTTCGTGCGGGTATGAGCGTGTCTGTGCATACAACCTGTGCAGATGATGATGTTCGTGCAGGGCCGCCGGTGCGGGTCTCTCCTTGTGCGTGTTCGTGCGTGTGGCCGGCGGCAGGGCTCGAAGCAGTTGCGAGGGACATGAGCCCGACCTGTACCCACACCGTTAGTATGCCACGAGCCAACATCATCAACATAATCATAAAGATTCAACCGTTATGGGAGAGAATTTTTGAATAGTTTAGAAACTACACACTTAAATATATAATTAAATGTATAATAAAATTTGTATTTAATTGATGGAACAAAATTTGCAAAACAAATAAATTAAGTATTTGCAGATGGCTTGCAGAGTCTCAAATAATATTGTTTACGTGACAAAGATCTGCCAATGAGATCAAATTAAAAAAGGTAACAGATATATTAAATGACTCGATGTTGGCTTGAAGCAAATACACACACGTGAAACACAAAATGCAGGAACAATGAGTGCTGTTAGAACAAATAAACATTCAAGCACAAACAATATATGTACAAGGGGAAATTAAATTAACTAGAGGAACTCCATTGATTTGATGGGTATCGAAAAGTAACGATGATCAAACGAAAAAATCTTCGGCCTTCGATGTCCGTCCGTCTGTTTAAAAGCGGGCTGTGTCTCGTTTTTTGTTTTTTTTCGTAATTAAGTACCTGATACACACGCTTCTGAGGAGTTTCGCTAGCTAATTTCATTTGACCCTGCATTGAAAACAATGAACATGTTAGGATCACATAATATGCATTAACGATGCACACACATAAAAGTTCACACAAGACGTTCTGATTTCTGACTCAAATGCTGACAAATCAGTCAAAGCCAGTTTTATAGGACCGACTTATTGTTAGACTTATATACTTTGGACTTGAAGAAAAACAAAAAAAACGGTTTATCAACTCTGGAAATAATAAGTATGTACGTAGTTGTTGATTTGCTTAATAGTACTTTAATTAGTTTTATCCCTATTAGGTCTTTTTTTTTTAACGGTGGGAAATCATCAAATGACTTCTTCCGCTTTGGGTGGAGCAGAAGGGCGTGTCAGACTCTTACTGACTAAAACCCATCCGTGTTCCTTCTAAAGCCCTTTGCATTCCAGGGCCGCGGTGACTCTTTCGAACAAATTCCGCAACCCTGGCAGATCCCTATTAGGTCTAGACAATATGAATATTTTTTTTAATAAAATATCTTTTTCAATGACAAAGTTGATAGTAAGAAAGAGAAGTCCGACATAGACTCAGAAGATTTATTTATTTGTTTAGCCTCGCACCGGAACACCTTGCAGCAATTACACCAATATAATAGAGCGCACAAATCTACCGTAGAAAACACAAATCTACATAAACAGCGTTTTCATGAGAGGGACAGAAGTATTTGTTTAAAACTGTTTGTTTTTCGACATTCTGTATTCACTAATTGTTTATTTATCAATAATTTGACCACATAAAACTTATTTTTTCATGCATTTTCCCTATTACACTCGACTTCAGGAATGACAAAAATACTACTATATTCTATTTGACAGCCGGCTAGAGGATCGCTTTACCACTAAGTGCGAAAGCGATTTATTTTCATGTTTGTTTCATACGTACATTTTTTACTAGTGTAAAGCAATGATGTATCCTGCTGTCAAAACAGACTTCCTAGATTGTCACGAATACAATTACTGTTTTTGTTTCTATAAAAACCATATCAGTCTTTTGAGTCCGAATTCTGAACGTGCATAGACCTTACAATTAATTTAAGCACATCGCACAGATTAACTTGCAATAAAACAAAAACAATTTATGAGAAGTTAACGTCAATGTGACGCACCAAGTGTAAAACAATATTTTAAAATGTGTGTAAATATCGTTTTTTTTCTTTCAATATCACTGATATGGAATTTGTTAGTTTTAAAATTATTTAATTGTCGACCTGGTTACTGCTTTACCACCATATTACCGCTAAAACCAGGACGCGACACGAAGAGACAGAGAACATTTTTAAATATAGCACTTTATTAGGTACATATTTTATTGAGAGAATTTGAATACGCCCCACAGCGTCACACCCGATACGCCTTGAGGTGTACCAAGGCGTATCGCGACGCAGTGATGTGTTGTTAATTTATTATGTGTGCCAGAGCCAGCATGGTAAGACAGACTATTATTTGCTTACTATCACAACGTATGCTTAGTTTAAATACCGATAAGTAGATTCAACATTAAAATTCTTCATAGAAAATTTCAATAAAGAATCCGCTAATCATTGCTTAAACTAAGATAATGGTTAAAAAGTTTTTATAAATAGGGCTATAAGCTAATGAGTTTCAATGGCTGGCAGAAGTGGTAAAGACATAACAAGGTCTTCACGTCGCTACTCTATAAAGGTATTTGTATCAAATGATTAACTTTTTAAAATATTGCAGTAAAAACATTTTAAAATATAATAAAAAATAGTAGCCCATCGGTATCGGGAACAGGGTCCAAGCTACACACACTACGGTTAGGGCTGCAAAGAGAGGAACCTCCTATCAATGCGAGCCGTGTCCAGAAGTACCGCTTTATGAATCAACCGCCTAACGAGAGCCTCCAAAGGGGTTGGTCGAAGCTCGTGGCTATTAAGGTACGATTTCGTTATTAAGGTGGGTTAACTGACCGGACGTGCACAGGGTGGTGCTGCTGCGCGCTGAAGGAGAGCATGAGCGAGGAGCCGGGCCCGTCGTCGAACACGGGGTTGTCCATGCTGTAGCCGGCGGGCGGCGGAGACTTGCACTTCTTCATGGCCGCCAGGCGCTTCATCAAACTCACACCCGTTGAAATTGATGACTTCTCCGCTTTCGCTTTTTCTTTTGGCTGTTGAGTAGAATTTAAGCAAAATTAGAATTTAATTTAAAATTTTTAGCTATATAGGAGCGTGCGGGAGCTATAGGTGGCAGCACAAAAGCGTTTATAAGGTGCAGATGTCTATTTGCAACATTAGATGGTACAGTCGACGCCATGCACGTTCTCCGATCTTGTGGCGTAGACAAAACGGATCAAACTCTGCCTTTATTTATAAGTTACCAGTTTTTGTACGCGCCTATCCCATTTTTTCCCGTTCCCGTAAAATTATGTTTTTATATTTATTTTAGATAGGAAGGCTTCAAATACAAAAATAACTTTCCAAATCCGACTGGTAGTTCCAGAGATTAGCGCGTTGAAACAAACAAACTCTTCAGCTTTATTACATTAGGATAGATTGTAACGAACTTTAACGCTACAGATAGTTTTAAAAACACCTGAAAGTCATTTAGTAAAAAAGACAATCATCATTAAGATCAAACAATAATTAAATTATTCAGTTTCAATCCTTACTAATATCCTTTTTATTTATAATATCCTACTTAATATTTTAAATGCGAAAGTAACTCTGTCTGTCTGTCTGTCGCGCTTTCACGCCAAAACTACTGAACCGATTTAAATTAAATTTGGTTCACAGATAGTCTTGAGCCTAAGAAAGGACAAAGGCTACTTTTTAATGAAAAAAAAAAAAGGGTTGTAAGAAGTTGAAAGGGGGGGATACAACTGTATGGAAGTATCGTCATTTTTAGAGCTAGAAGCTTGAAACTTATTTTTTAAGCAGTTGATTCGATGTAAAAAATGTGTCATCAAAGTTTATTTATATGTATGTGTCTTATTTGTAAAATAATAAGCCTAAATAATTAAAAATGCTACCCAAAGACACTATTCCACGCGGACGAAGTCGCGGGCACAGACAGTTTCTAAATAAAACACGCATTGTGATTGTGCTAATTTGCGCCTAGTTTTATTGGTAAAATGGCAATATTGTGAAGTGAAAATATACAAAAATTGTACTTTTAAGTAAGTCTTACCTTTTCAGATCTAGGTGTGTTTTGTTGAGTCTGCGCTGGCGAACACCACGGGTACGTCAGTGGTTGAGCTGTAAATGTTCAGACACGTAGATTTAATTTATATGATTCAGAGTGGTGTATATAATTATGTCACCGGAAAATGGCAAACGCCGTTATATTGTAAAATATCGCGTGAAATTGTAAACTAGTTTTTCGTGTCTTAAGCATATATTGAAAACTATTGAATTTGGATGGGCGTAATTGTATATAAAATGATTTTTTCATAATATATCGAGAAATTATAATCAAATCAAGATTTATTACAATCTTACGGAGTCTGCAATTTTCCGGTGACATATACATTAATGGCGTGTCATGAAATGACTGATGGTTGCTAATGTACGTATTTTTACAGGCGTTACCGTTGACAGACAGTTTTTTTTTTTTTTTTTTTTTTTANTTTTTTTTTTTTTTTTTAAGTGTGTGCTGTACAGTTACGTTCTTTCTTCTTTTTCTCCTTGGCCCATACAGTGATACTAAACGTACAATTCCGGGCATCGCGGCCGATCGCAGCCGCGCGCTATCTATCGCGTGCGACAATAGCCAGAGTATGAGAATGTATGTGCCGTTTCCTTGCCATACATTTTCACACTTTGACTATTGTCGCATCAACCGCGCGCGTCTGTCGCGTGCGAACGTCTCGATGCATGGAATTGTACCTTTAATTTGCATAGCTTTTAACCCACTAAATTGGGGCCAACGTCCTGTTACTGGATGCAGTTGAATACCATATCTCAGGAGCTCCATTTTTGCGTTACCTTGAATGAAGATGGATCAGACCTCACGATTCGTGCCCAGGTCATTATCAAAATAACTAAAGAACCTTAAAATAGTGTAGCGATATTTGGGATGTTGCCTGGGTTTAAAAAAATGGTTCTATTTAGTCCGTCAGTTAGATTATTGAAAAATATTGGATACATATTTTTTATTTTATCAAATCAATAAAAAAATACGAAGATAAATCGCATAAAAGATAAGGAGTGGGGCTTGTAACGTCACTTTCCAGTAAAAAGTGTACTGGTAAGTGACGTCACACGAGTTTTCAACGCACTGTATCTTCTTATTTTTTTGTTAACGCAATAAAAGAAAAAATACGTGTCCAATATCTTTTGGAAATCTATCTGACGATGAAGGACTTATTAGATTTTTTAGGTCAAATACCCTATTACTGTGTGTTAATTTGCACCCGTGTCGGGTGATTACACACGTGTACTCTTCTCTTTCCTTGCCTCTGGACCGCTTTTAAATATAAAGTGTAGCGTATCAATAAATACCGACATGCCTTGCTGGTGGGGCGAGCGGTGGTGGGGGTGCGGTCGAGTAATCGTTGCACTGACCGCACACTCTCTGCTAGCCCGCCGTGCGAGTAAGACGTGCCCGTTGAAACCAAACTGTGTTGTTTAATTTAATTTACTACGTACCTAACACCCTAACCCTGTACATAAAGTATTAATTCTACCATGATTCCGTTATTAAAATGGGATAGTGGTATCACCGTCATCGTCTTTGATTGCATTATCAAGTCATAATACGGCGCCTGTTTTGCATAAACCCAGACGTTTGAAACAAATATTTAAGCTTGATGGCAACTCTTTTGACGCTTGTAGCTGACAGGTGTATCGAACTTTCGATATTGTTTCTGATAGGTTGCACACCCAAAGCATCGTCACTCCCCGGTGGCCACTGCTGGTGGAGAGCCGATCTACAGATCGACTCTTGATAATACACCCGAAATTTGTATGTATTGCGTATTGCACAGGCACGAGTTTTTTTAGCAACTTTTGACGTGACAACGTCTAATAAATCGATGAACGCCGGCTGCACGAAAAAAGATAACTCATTGTTACGTTACGATCATTTCATCAATGTTTTGTTATGACGTTGTCACGTAAACTATCGCCGTAAACAGACTTTACAGATAAACAATTTTTTTAACTTTACGTTTTAACTCCCTCTCCCTACTGGTGATCTGTGGTGAGGTTTTAGATTTAGACTGCCCCACCCAAAAATAATTTTATCGGTTATTTTTTGGAGGTAATTAATCGTAAATACTTTCTTAAATTCTACCTTGATATCTTAAAATGGTTTCTAGACTGGAGTACTAAATCCGAAATAGCGCGTTCAACGTTCAACGAAAAAATAATAAACGTGATATCTCACTATACCTACTACCCTAGTGATGTTTCGTTTTTTTTTTTTTTTTTTTTTTTTTTCCAAACTCCCTCCCTTTCTAGCCTCACGTGATTCACCACCAGGATCCCAAGTAACGGTAGGAGGGGTTCACATCGTCGTCGGGTCGACGATCAGGTATCTGGGTCTCGTTCTCGACAGCCGGTGGAACTTCGAGGAGCACTTCCGACGTTTGGCTCCCAGACTGGAGCGGGCCGGGGCTGCCTTCAAGCGGCTCCTGCCCAATCTAGGGAATCCAAACGCCTCCTACCGGAGGCTCTATGCAGGGATCGTGCGGTCCATGGCCCTTTATGGGGCCCCTGTGTCCTAACGCTGAAGGGGCGACCAGCCCGCCAGCTCAATGCGGCCCAAAGGGTCATGGCCATCCGGCTGGTTCGGGGATACCGCACGGTCTCCGGCGAGGCGGCGAGCCTCCTTGCCGGATTACCGCCATGGGATCTGGAGGCGAGAGCCCTCGCGCACGTTTACGCGTGGCGCGTGGAGGCGCTTTGCCGGGGCGAAACTCCGCTGCCACTGCAAATTGCATCGCGTCGGACGGAGCTCCGGCAGGATACTATGGTGGTATGGAGACAGACTATCGCGGCCCAGCGCTGGGCACGCCACAATTGCGGCGGTAAGGCCCCTCTTTGAGGAGTGGCTGGAGAGGCGCCACGGCGTCCTCACCTTCCGCCTGACGCAGGTACTTACCGGACACGGCTGTTTCGGGAGGTACCTGTTTCGGATTAAGCGGGAGGACACGCCCGGGTGTCAGCACTGTGAGGATCGCCCGGAGGACACGGTGGAGCATACGGTGGAGGTCTGCCCTGCTTGGGC
>NDFZ01004341.1:0-12064 GCA_002192655.3 Mamestra configurata
ACAGACAATACCCCTCCGACATGGAGAGACTATTGGCCGTGCCCAGGGTGCACCGGCCCGACATCTGCTCTTTCCCCCGAACGCATTCGTAAGGAACCAGCAGCCGTCAGACACACGAGGAGGTTTTCTGCACGCACCCCAACAAGCATCAACCTAACGTAAGCCTGTAACCAAAGCGGATCAGCAGCTCCGGTACGTCGACTCGGCTACGGCTAGGCGACGCCGCGCTTACGGATCGCTGATCGCTGGTTGAGCTGTCTGGCACCAGATCAGTTTGGTCCGAACGTGAAGAGTAGCGCACGGTTATATCCCGGTTCACAATACGCGAGATACGTTCATATACGTGAATACTTCGGCATCAGTAGTGTGTTGCAGGCAGGCCGCGGCAGGGATGAGATTGAGAGGGCACGCAGAGCAGAGAAACAGCGAAAGCGCGGGGACGACGAGCCATAAGCGCGGGAACTGCAAGTTAACCACGCACCGCACCGCGGTTCTTGAGCTTGTCCCCAGGCGAGGCGATTCTGTTACGATTCCGATTGGTGTATGGAGTTTCATACAAAGAATACTGCACGGCTCGAGTTGATACAATGATGATCCCTTTCCGAGTTGATATGTGTGCTATGACTTTTAATGATAAGTAACCACCCCCAACATCAATGCGCATTTCATATGCTTAGTAATGTCACTGGATCAACGTTATACTCGTAAGTTAATAAATTACAGAATTTACTCTGTTAACTTAAAAGCTCGTAAACTCTTAAAAATATATCCTACATGAGGATAGTGAAAATATAGGATACTTTCTAGTAGACGGGCACTCGACTAGGACACTGGATTAGGTATTCAGTGGGGATTCCAACCGCCGACGCTTCTCCAGTCCCGCGTTGTTAGTTTTATAAAGCCGTGGCTAATAAACCTAATGTCTGAGTTTTCAACTATTTTTATTTTACAACAGATTATGCGCAAACACCTTACTTAAATATTTGTGTAGCAGTACTTGTACCGGGAGCATTAATTAATACTGTCTGGCTTTTACTATTTTAGTAGAAATTAAAAGATTTAAATTGGTTATTATTACTCGTTCGACATTGTACACATAACGAGGTAAAGCGAGTGTTGATTTAGTCGATTTCGGGCTGATTTTTGAATAGTCACATTTTTTTTATCTTAGGAATAAATAGGTATGACAGTTTGACTAATTTTCCATAAAAAGCTGTCCAATCGTGATATTTATTTTACAGATACAATTTATTTGACTATTAATAAATCATTCTAACTTATTAGAACTGATTTATCAATCAATCTATCAATCAATAGAATTAATAGTCAGATAAATTGTGAAATCACTAAGTACACCTAGAAATTTTCCGCAAAATAAAAGTATTCCTAATTTTCTTCTTTAAATAAAATAAAATAGAATGATGTCCTTTCGAAAGAAAATCCGGTGGTCTAATATTTAAACTCCCGTAATCTTTGGTTACTTTCAGAAAGAGGGAGGTTAATTAATTTAGGAAAGTAAATTACAAAAAATAAGTCCACTTCTTTATTTTTGGGTTCCCTTAAAATTTATGTTTTTCGAACTAAAATCCTTTAGTAGCATATTAAAATAAATATTTAATTCGTGTATCACAAAGTATCAACAATAACAAAAAGTCACATCTCATAATAATCACTGCGTTAACTTATTTATGACCTTTCTTCCAGCCCCAGTCTTTGTGGTCCTCATGGCCTCCCTTGCTACCGTGGTCGGCGTGATGGCCCCAGTACTCGTGGCCGGCGCCCTCGTCGTGGTGGCCCTTGTGGTCGTTGTGGTGACCTCCCTTCTCGTAAAAGCCCTTGTTACCGTGCTCTTGTTCATGGAAGCCGCCATCCTTGTGTCCCTTGTCGAAGTGACCTCCTTCTTTGTAGCCTCCCTCATGGTGATGTCCACCGTATCCTTCTTCGAAACCAGACTCACCGTGTTTGCCGTGGAAGTGCTTGTCCTTCTTGAATTCGTCTAGCTTGTGGATACCGTGATGCCCTTTCGTGGAATGCCCTTTGTGGTAGTGTCCGTGTTCTTCGAAACCGTGGCCTTTTTCGCCTTTCTCACCGTGATGATGTTCATCATAATAGCCATCGTCGTGGTTATGGCCTTTCTTGTGGTCTCCATGTTCGTCGTAGTGTCCTTTATGCCCTTCGTGGTGGGAGTGTCCCTTCTTGCCGTGCTCGTGGTCGTGGTAGCCCTTGTACCCTTTCTCGCCGTGTCCGCCGTGCTCGCTGTGGTGGTCTCCGTGGTGCTCGCCGCCCTCGCCATGCTCCCACTTGTGTGAGGCTGCAGTCTGCAGGTCGACGTCTCTCCTGAGGCGCACGTCTCTGGCGCACACGGCCACCACCAGCGCCAACAAACAAGCTGCGACGGTAGCTTTCATCCTGTTCTGTACTGTAACTGTTGTCCTGGTTCTGTTGAGTAATGATTACCAAATGATGCCTGTTACAGTTTTCTCTGAGCTTATATAGTATTGCCAATAATAGTGTAGTTGTTGCTTTTAATGTCAGGGTAATGAATGACGGTCACAGGTACGCGACTGACCTGAATTGTATTTTAAATAATAGATACGTATCATAGCAAATGTTTCGGTCCTCGCAATCTACATTACCTCACTATACGTCACAATGAATGTTTAATTAAATAAAGTCTATTCAAAAGAAATAAGTCGCATGTTCACAGCATGCAAATAATATGAAACAGTCAGTCTATTCTGTCAACATCTCACCGTGTAAAATTAGGTGGAGCGAGCATGAAGTAAACTGTCATTATCATTATCATCATCATCTTGACAGCTCACTTCATGTTAACTTCATCAAAGCTTACACGGTGACAGGTTTACAAAATCGCACAGCAGGTTTTTTAAGATGAGTGTTATAAATTAAATATTATTTCCTCGTAGCTTTTGTTAAATATTGAATTAAAGGAATTACTGATAACAACTGTGATTGAAACCGCTTTGTTAATAAAATTGTATACCTTTTGTATTAATAATGAGCAATCATCAAATGACTCCTTCTGCTCTGGGCGGAGCGAAAGGGAGTGTCAGACTCTTACTGACTAAAACCCATCCATGTTCCTCCTAATGCCCTTAGCATTTCTTGGCCGCGGTGACTCTTTCGAACAAATTCATCTGTTGTAAAATTGCTGGTAATAGATGTAAATATAATGATGTTCAACTAATAAATTAAGTCCAATTCAGTGAAGTTCCCATTAGTATGTGTACGTGAGTTTTTACCACACGGGCCACGTTTCAATTATATAGGCTGCAATTATATAGTGAAACAGTAAATAGTGCCGTAATGTATTTATCAGTGTTTGCCGTAAAACTACGAATTGTTTAACTTGCCATTTAAAAAACACGTTACAATTAATTTATGAAGTTTATTTTGGGATTATGATAAATTATAATCAAATGTTCGTTTGGAATAAGTAAACATTGACTCTTCATGCGGTCGTTAGAGACTTTCTCCTAACTACATCTGAGTTAGCATTGCGAAGTTACTCAAATTAAAATTCATGAAATTTAGGCTTACACCAAACCGACGTAAAAGTCGGATAAACTACCATCGAAGAAGCGGCGACGAGTTGACGACGAAGTACGAACTTTTGATACAATTTGAACTTTGCGCCAATCCGTCACGCACTTGGGGACGGGGAATAAATTAATACATTGTATGAGTACAATCGCTTCCATATTTCTTTGCCGAGTGTAAAAAACGTGGGGAAGTGGAGTGCTCTAGTAGATAAATAAGTATGAGCGATTATATGTGTGCATGTAAGTATTTTGTTCCTGCTCTTTTTTGAAGACGTAGTGCATAATTCATATTAATCTTTAAAATTATGCTTATGTTATTTTTTTAGGCTTTTTAGTGACATTAAAATAATCAAAATGTTTAGCAGTAAATAAATGCCTAAGTACACAAATAACCATAAAATACTCTTATATTGAATTGTATATTTATTTCGACATCGTTCACCCATTGCAGACGAACAAACATAATACAGAATTTCATTTCGCTTAGGTTACAGCGCTGATGAGCCGTCCAAAGTCGCGACCGTTTTCACTGAGTCAAGGGCGTCGCCAGTCAAGGTTACGTTGCGAAGCAGTCGCCCTCATTTTTTATTATCTTTTGTCTAAATGAATTTCTTCTGATCGATTTCTTTCGTCACCGTTTCCGGTCCGGTGCGCAAGCGCCGCGCGCTCGCCACTGAGAAATAATGTTGCACAGGCGATCAATTGACACCCGTCTGTATTGAGATAAACTTTATTAAAACTAAATTAAATTTTAATTAGATTTACTGGCTGTACTTTGAGGCAACACGTGTTTGTTAATTATTTTTTAAGCATCATTTTTGTTATGCTGATGCCGTCGTAACGTTTTAATTCAACGAAAAGAAAACATTTTATTATTTTAAGCTACTGTGTTTGATGTGATTAGGTTAAGTAGAAAGGTTAGTGGAAGGTTTTTATTTTTGGATTTAAATAAAACTGTTTTAATACTTAAAAGGTGACATCACCCTAGCTCTACATAATGGGTAAGATTACTTTCGAGGTAGGTGTACAATCGTCTCCACTGTACTAAAGGTAGCCAGTTCACCCTGTTCTGGTTAAAATTAGCGTTGGTCCCTAGATTATCAAATAAAGTTAATCTCGTAACAATTCTGTTGGCCGATCCGCCGTCTCTATAGGAAACCAAACAAAATGGGAGCAAGAAATTTACTACACAGCCGTGTTCAGAATCCGAATCAGGGAGAGGTGTCAAGTCTGAAACAATGGCTGTATACTTATACCTACCTACAATGTTGCTATATACAGGTGCCTCCTTGGAGGGTATGAAAACTTTTGGGGTTGAAAAAACTTTTTTTTCTTAAAGCTTTCCAAAGGTGTTGGGTGTGAAAAATATCAATAGCACAAAATATACTATTCACTAATCAGACTCGGTATTTTTTGCCGTTTTTATTTTAAAAAGATTCCACGAAGTGTCCATTAAAACATCTGTATCTAAGACAGTTTGCACGGGGAATTGGTCATTCCTACCTATGTATATCCTTATTGTGGTATGAATCAAATATGTAGTTGGTAGGTACCTAAAGGTATCAAAACACGTAACACCGAAACTAATTAGGGCGTAGTCCGCGTAATCCGACTGCGCTAAACCAAACCTCGTATTAATCCTCAGTAGTGGGATACTTCCAATGTGTCGGTACGAGTAGTTGCAAGGCAACAGGCGGGTGTCGGGCCCACTTTATTACGTCACATTATGTATGTACAAGCACACTGGCACACAGGCTCACTGCCAGGCTGAATGCGGAGCTGAAAGATCGTGTGTGCTATGTCCGGCTATGTCGAGTTGATTAATTACGTGCTTGCATATTTACAGGTGATGTGATAGTGTTCTGATGGTGCTGGCTGGTTCTAGAACAGAAGTACCGTGCCTGCTTTGGTCAAACGATGGTGGACAGACCAGTGTGATGGTAGAAACGATATGTGATTGGTTTCTGTGTTTACTATTTCCGAATCCCTAATTATTACTGTTTTCATTGAAATCTTTCATTTGAGTCATGAAAATGGAGAAGCGTGTTGGTTTTGGTTGTTGAATACAAATAAGCAGTATAGCAAGCCAGCGCGAGTACTTCTTGCCTCCCCCTATTTAAATATCTTAAGACTCATTTAGAACTTCTCCGAAAATCCATTTTGTACTTAAGATCAGCGTCGTAATTAATTATTTCGGATTAAATAAACTTCCGTTCTTAATAAGTAACCTAAGCTGTAGAACTAAAATTAGGTAGCATAATAAAGATGTTCTTTCAAGATGAATAACTACTTTTCCTCGTGGGTTTTTATATCGGAATAGAAGCTTCACAAAATTCCTAGTTACTATGCACAAGTAGTAGTTTCCAATCGATGGCTCTCGATGAAACCGCCATTAGTCTGTTGGTCAAGCGTGAGGTCCAGGTTTGTTGTCCTATGTCGGGAGCTAATTAGCTACAAATCTACTACAGACGTAGCATAGTTAGTAAAATATTATCTCACGGAACACGTCATTATTACGCATGTTACCGGTTTTCCAAGGAAAATTCACACGTTTTTCACAAAGTTCACCTACATATTTTAGAAGAAGAAGAAGAAACTAAAGGAGTTTACTTGCGAAAAGCATGACGGATACGAAAAAAAATTTAAACCTTTCTATTCAGAAAACTTTTTACCAAAAATGTGTTCATAAAAATGACCATGAACCTTAAACATTTTTAATCAATCATAAGGCGTTTGTAAATAAATCATTTATAAATACGGCGTAAACATACATGACGTGGTTAAACGATGTAATACTTATAATCATAAACCCCACAGTCGATAAGGCCACGATTTCCGTCAAGTATTAATCCAGTATAAGGTTTCCACGAGCTCAGCCACTGCTCAGTAAACACACCTGCCGCTTGCAATGTTTGCACCAGTAACTCGGAGTTAATTACCATCGGCTCTCCGCCTAGCCGGAGCCGAGACAAATATCTGAACTGTTTTAAGCTAGAATATGGGTCAGTCCGTCTTCGTGAGATAGTTACAGAACTTGCAAATAATGAAATCATTCCCAGGTCTTCTCTTCATTCTTTGTTTGAGTTTCATTGGTGACATTGTGCAGGTATTGTTATACAAAACTTACACTTACTTAAACTTGCTTTTGTAGTTTGATGAGAAAACCGAAGTTCGCAGCGTTTCCATTCAATTTTGTAACGGAAACCAGTAATGGAAACAAGTTGGATTGTGAGTAGACAGTAGTTTGCTCTGTGATCAGAAGGCGTGATTTTTAGTACTTTTCCGATACTTTATTTAAATGAGTACTGTTTTTGTTCTTCAAGTTAAGTGAAATATTCCCCGAATCGTCTGTTGAAGTACACAACTGGGTACTTGTTTAAGGCTGAAGTTGGTCGGTGTCCCCAAAGTTTAGGCGTACTATTAACATATCTCATATGATATCTGAATACATGAAAGCTTTACGTCCTTGTGGCTGTAGTTCAACACCTGCGGTACACGTCTCCACTGGTCAAAGGTTACCCTAATGCCCACATAAAACAGGGTCTAGGATAAGCAGCCCCATACATAATCGTAACTCGCGCGCTTTATTAACTTATGAGTACGTGCATGAAATAGTTAAACCAGACATGATATTTGTATTAAACCAACTGAAAGCTACAATACTGTTATTGATTGCCACCAGCTTTCAGATTTATATTTTAGCAGCGCCATTTGTAATAATGTGTGCTTGTAACTTGCACATCAATGTCATCGTGTTTGAGTTGGCTCGGTCGGCTCAATATCACACGCAATAACACAGCACAATAGGCATTTATAGCGATATATTCTATCAGTATGTTTAGTTTGCGTAGTGCCTAGATAAGTAGGTACTTCAATTTATTTCGCCCAGCCAGTCTACTTAATTAACTTTCAGAAACATCAAAGCAAAATAAGCACCTACGGTTAGAGAGGCCTGTTTTCACTAAATTAATCATGAAAATGTTTGTGAAAATCGTAAGAAATCGGTATATTTGGGATGATGATCAGAATTCTATATCGAAATCTACATATGTAGTTGCGAAGTGGCTAACTAAGTACAAGCCTGACTGTAAACCCTCTTCGAGCAGGGTAATAAGTGATTTCCCTATAATTACCACTGAAATAGAACTAGGGCCGGCTCTCAAACTATCACTACTATTAAAATTAGTGGTAGATATAATTTTAGTACAGTTCAAAGGAAGTGTTTTGTTAAATACTAATTAATAGGCACGTGGATTATTGTTAAAATACGATCAAATGCTTTCTACCCGACAAGTTCATATATCGCTCAATCACGTGTTATTTTATTTTATCATGCTGAAAAAGCTGGTCATATATAAAAAGCAACTCAAACGGTTTTATTTTTCAGCCACGTTCCGTTCAGCCTGTAAGCGCAATACCTGCACGTTTATGCATATGCTCGGCGGCGACCTCGCCAGGAGTATCTGTCACGCCAGTTGCGTGTGAGCTAGCAGGGATCTGACCGTTGCTTTTTTTACATTCACAATGACTACACAGATGCCGTTATAAGACTCCACATCGATTGCGTACGGATATTTATCTAAGGTAAAAAAACAGACCTATATGGTAGGTACATACATGAATATGGAATTCAGTCTTGTTCATAATTTTTAATTGAGTTGAGTCACACATTTGGTTCTTTAGATTGATAAAATGAGTACAATTGAGTAAGGCCCGACGTCGGATTAAATAAATCCGAGTTTATCACCAATAAAAATCGAAGTGTACATTCATTTTGAGATATCAGATATAGCTTTGCTTTTTTTATGTAAACAAAGATTGAAGCGAAGTAGTGTCCCTCTACCATGTAATCGTGGTGGAGGGACGCTTCTTCGGTTCAATATTTTCTAGGCAACCATACATAGATAACCTCGCCCTATGTATGATATACTTTAGCGGTTTTAAGAGTATAACTTTATAAGTAAAGGAATAAAACTTCACTAGACACTTCAAACACTAGACACAGTTAACATAACATTATAACTACTTACATTATAATTAAAATGAAGTGCTACTAAGGCGTCTGTGAATAAAATTAAATTACTTGTTTATGTTTCACAGGAAGTTCTATTGTAGAGCACATCAGCGTCCCGAAACTTGGGCCTGGCTCAGAACTTGTACTAACTAGTTAGTGCGATTAGCAAAAGAACCTTTCTACTTGTTATGCTCATAAAATATGTCGCAGCTGAACTTCATGAATTCGTTTATTTGTTTCACAAAATCCAATGAGCAGAAAATTTTTTAACATTTCAGAAATTAATTTAATTCAAATGTTTACATATTAAATGTTTTCGAAGAATGTCTTCATAAAGCTTAAATAAAAAATATTTTACTGTAGCGAAAATATTGCTACAAAGTTTTCAGATTTTTTCTGGCAACTGAAAAATACAGTTTCACTATGGAAGAACGGTTTGCCAACACAAAAAAGGGAACTATGTGCAATCAAAAACGGAGTACAAAGCAAAGGTATGAAATGCCTCCAAAACATATGTTTACAATATGTGCCTTGCAGTATGTAACCTACCCGGTTAGGTTGGTTCACTCTGGTGACGCGAGGTGGGCGGTACTAGTCGGGGATTACGGAAGTCGCANGGGAACTATGTGCAATCAAAAACGGAGTACAAAGCAAAGGTATGAAATGCCTCCAAAACATATGTTTACAATATGTGCCTTGCATTATGTAGGGCAGGTTAGGTTGGTTCACTCTGGTGACGCGAGGTGGGCGGTACTAGTCGGGGATTACGGAAGTCGCATATGTTCCCGCGATCCCCGGCGTAGGTGGGAGATGGAACACCGGGGGTGGTTTTAGTCAGTAAGAGTGTGACAGACCCCCCAGTCCTCCGCCCCAGGGCGGAGGACATCCATGAGGATTTCCACCCGATATAAAAAAAAAAAAAGATTCACTACGGTAGGTACACTGTAGTGTACCTACTACTATCTGATAAAATATGTTAAGATAACAAAATAAAGTACACACATAATGAGCACGATACATTCGAGTTACAAGCAAAAAGACATAATCAGATATGAATTGGCTGACCAAAATATCTTTCTCTGAAATATTTTTCATCGTATACAACGTGTGGGTAACGACCAGCATTATTAATGAAAAAGATCTTTGCACCTGTGTGAGTAGTAGTAGTTATGACGAGTAGTAATAAATCTGGCGTGTGATACTCAAGTAGTTGGTGACATGCGCTCATGGCGCGTCGTCGACGGCTTGCTAATCGTTTGTTAATTACAGCGCTCGTTATAGCCCTCTGCAGCGGCCGTAAACAAAAGAGACTTTGAGGTATTCCGAATGCCGACGCAGTGGCATCCCTACGCTGCGACGGAAGCTATTAATGAAATTGGAATTGTCGCCGGCCCCGGAGCTCCTCGTTCTCCCCAATTGATTTTCATAGACAAGAATTGTCATTCCGCTAGAGAGCCGATTCCTCGGGGTCGGCAATTGTCGTGATATGAAAAGCAGGTGGATCGACCTTTCGTGACTCGAATACTAAACGCCTTGTTATCATCTCATTCTACGCCACCAAAGGTTAAAATATCTCCGTATCCTCTTTTGATATTCTTTTTTAAATCCATTTCATTTTAGATTTTAATTTACTATACGTTCTCTCGGGAGTCGCGCTGCTGCATAGAGCTTTTGCTTTGTCTGTATTGATTAAGTTTAACGTTTTATTATTGCGAGAGAAAAGTACGAAACTAGAAATGTACATATTTATTTTATTTATGTAATGATTTTATATGAAAGAAAAGGGAGTTAGTCATAGCGTGACGGTTGACAGGACAGAATGGAAGAAAAAACGTGTTGCGCCGACCTCAAGTAACATGGGATAAGGGCAGGAAGATGATGATGATTTTTCTTTAGAAACAATGTTATAAATTCTATCTTATAAAGTTCCGGTGATTCTTATTTATAACATTGTAGTATTTTGTAGAAGTTGTTTCATCATGAAGAACATTATAGTTCAGAGCGGTAATAAATAGTGCGTTGTCAGTTAACAGCAATAAAAGTTGCTATCGAGGAAAAGCTATGGCAAGTGAATATTGTAATGAATTATGAAAGGGGCATGTTATTGAGTCGATAGACGACACAACAACGCGCCGGACGCGCGGCTAGTTCCCGGCCACATTTACATAACTTGACAATTTGGGCGCCTTCCCTCGCTCGGTGTTGCTCACACAGTATTCTTCACATAGCTCGTGCGCCCGTGCCGCTCGTGCCACTTCTGTCACTAACTGACAATTCACTCTCGTTAATCATTCAACTGAAACCACGTTAGTCTATTAAAGCTTTCAGTTGTATTTTGTGTGGACTGGTTACTTTGAAGTGATCATTTTTACAGATCAATTTGTTTCTTGCGAATAGGGTTGGGATTGCTTGCAGAAATAAATAACTATAAATAATGATAAAAGTTGTCGTAGTCACATAATAACTTTTACTGAACATAAAATACTAGTTCTAAACACTTATTTTGTGAACCATTTACTTACATATACACTTGACGTGATTGCCAATTTTTTAAACGATATTTCCCTTCCTTGGAAACATACTATGCGGCTATAGGCTAATTGCAATGTTCGGAATGGTAAGAAGTGCAGTTAGGAGTGATTAGAATGTGCAGGGGTAGTAGGGCGCCGGCGGGGGTGAGGCGCGACGCTCCGGCGCTGCGGGCGCGGCGGTGAGGGGGGGGGACGAGCTCGCGGCCCGTACAAGCGCCACCCATGCATTTCTCAGTTCGCTGACCTGGAATGTATATTTAATTGATTTCGGTATTGCGGTTGGCATGCTGACGAAGCCTGAATTTCAATGAAAAGTTTGATCTTTCGGCTAGAAACAAAAGTTGAGCGAAATGTGAGCTTCGATCAAATCGATCAGCCAATGAGCTCGTCTCCAATATTTTTTAAACTGATTATTATTGTTGTAAATAAAGAACATAACTTTTCTTTATTTACAACAATAATAATCAGTTTAAAAAATATTGGAATCGTTTTGTCCTTGTTGTAAAAGAAAGCGTGAGACGATAATTATAAAAGCTTCTACGAAACGAATTTGATAGAGTGTAACACCTAAACAGTTATAGAAGTATATATGTCACCGGAAAATAGCAAACGCCGTAACATTGTAAAATATCGCGTGAAACTATTCTTGTAGTGAAAACTTCTTTAGCGGCGTTGTGCACTTTTTGGGATGGGTAAAAAATGTTAAACTCGCGTCAGGACACGTGACCTGATCGAAAATTCGTAAGACGGAGGGAAAGTTCTGAAGTGTTAAATTTTTAATGTAATATAAATTGACATGTTTATGTACGATAGCGCAATAAATGAATATTGTATTTTACCACATAAATGATAGTACTTTTATACTGATAATTAAAGCAATTCGTGCGAAATTATTCCCTAACCATTCCAAAATATCAAAAATGCACAACGTTAATGTTCAAGTTTTCACTTCTGCC
>NDFZ01004341.1:13258-57398 GCA_002192655.3 Mamestra configurata
TTGAAGTGAAAACTTCTTTAGCGGCGTTGTGCACTTTTTGGGATGGGTAAAAAATGTTAAACTCGCGTCAGGACACGTGACCTGATCGAAAATTCGTAAGACGGAGGGAAAGTTCTGAAGTGTTAAATTTTTAATGTAATATAAATTGACATGTTTATGTACGATAGCGCAATAAATGAATATTGTATTTTACCACATAAATGATAGTACTTTTATACTGATAATTAAAGCAATTCGTGCGAAATTATTCCCTAACCATTCCAAAATATCAAAAATGCACAACGTTAATGTTCAAGTTTTCACTTCTGCTGGCACTCCCGTAGTGCAACCCGTTGTTTTTTTTCTTAATAAGACACGGATATATTTGAAACTATTGAATTTGGATGGGATTTGTTGTACACAAAACGTTTTTTTTTCATAATATATCGAGAAATTGCAATCTAATAAAGATTTATTACAATTCTCTAAAAATAAACGCAATACCTCTTAATCTGTATTCATCATTATGGTCAACTTTGACTATGGGACCAAACCTGCAATCGCGAAAAAAAAATCGACTGCCCCATACATTTCTGCGCGCATAACTCGACAAAATGTACTGAACAACTGATTTATTTTTTACGATTTCGGGATTGGTCCTATAGTAAAAGTTGTTCATAATGATAAGTGACCCCTTAAGTGGTATTGCGTTTATTCTGTTACACGTTGTACACAGGAAAACGGTTTTGATTCAGCAGTGGTTGCTCTAATGTAATATATACTGGTACTTACAGGCAAGGTACTCAGCGCACAAGTTGAAGTGCTACGCCGACGCGTAGGTAATCGGATCCGCGTAGCGCTCGTAGCGTTCGTAGCGCGCCTCTAAACCGCGTAAACACTTGGAAGACGTTTACGCAAACAAATCTTGTTAGAATAATACGCTAATAATTTTGTTTTATTTTATTTCAAAGTTTCTATAGCTTTTTGTGTTTTATATTTCATGTAGAGGAATTGTTCGAGTCCTACTGCAGTTTGTTAGTTTAATTAGAAAGGGTGTTTTATTGTCTTTTTAAGCTATATAAATAGTTAAGTTTTAGTAGTCTACACATTTCTAACAATTTTGTTTTGGTGTTTTATTTTAATTTTTCATGACAAAACTAGAAACTTGTTCTTCAGGGGAGCAATTGTGACATAGCACCTCGCCGCCACTTTGTTTTTTTTTTTCAAAGTTGTGGCGCACGATCTATCATGCATATAAGCACATGATTAGTTCATTTTGAATGATTTTCATTGTTCTCAAATGACGACTTAACCTCTTAATATCTCAGCAACGTGACACTTTGGGGCACTTTTTTTGTTTGTTTAAGTGTTGTTGTTGGGTTGTTAAATGTTTCACAAGGCGCCGCGATTTTGAAAATAAAATAAAAATGGCGATGGGGGCTATGCCAGCTCCTATAGAAAAATGTACGAACCCCTTTGACTCAAGCCTTTATCCAACTAGAGAGAGAACTAGTCATACTCCAGCTGCCGAAAACAATCAAATACGGGTAGGTTTGGTTAAGCTGAATTTCAGAATTTCACTGGAAGCGACTGCCTATTGAGACAATAACTCGGGACACAAATATTCCTTAGTCAGGCCGCCTGTCCGGTTTTAGACTGGCTGTGACGACTGTCACAGGTATTCGGGGAACCGGTACAGTCAGCTAAAAGTGCGCTTCGGGGAACGATGACTTAGTTTAACGCTCACAGATTCAATATTCAACTAAGGTAACGTTGCTTTATCTTCACAGCACATTTGTAGTCAGAAAGCAAGGAGTGTAAGGTTTAAAATATCGGCGTAAGTTGTAGTTTTCATTTTAATATTATTCCTAAAGGATGAAAAGGTAAAACATAATTTGAACCCAAGTTATATTCTACAAGCAAGCAAAAAGATCCGATTCAAAACTTACAGCAATAGAAAAAGTTATCTCTCTGAATCCTCTTATCCTTGATGTTCATTAGCGTAATGTCGGCCAAGGGTAAAAGCTAAGGGGGTTGCCTTCGAGCAGAATAAGGGCGCGAGACGTGTCGAGCGATGTGACGAATAATAAAATTGACAAACAAGATCACAACTCGAGAGGAGACGTTGAACGTTGAGTGACGTCACTCCCGATGAAAGTCGAGATTTTTCGTGGAATTCATTAGTGTTTAAAATTAGTATACGATAAACATTACTTGAAAATTACCTAGACTGTTAGCAAGTGCCACGTAAAGTTTATTAAGGTTTTTAAATAGAAAAATATGTGATCAATACGAAATATTGTTCAGTCCTCGGTACGGCCGAGCAGCCTGCTAGCAGGAGGCACTCCTATACTTTTTGCGATAGGTAGGTCGATACTCAATATTTCATAAAATGTAAAGAGAGTCACGGCCACCGGGTAGGTATTAATGGACGCTTAAATGGAGGTGAAACTTTAGCCAAGTCCCGTTACCGCGGCAATTTGTCAAACAAAAAATATGAGTGAACTTTCAGGCCAGAAGCGTTGTCTGACATGACTTATATAAATAACCTGTGCCCGGCGACCGACCGTCGGTTAGTTTTAGCTTTATTTTATGGGACTTTTTTATTCGACAGAACTTAGTGTTGCCCAAGTCAGGGGTCTCGATAACCCTTGTGAGTAAATTGTTGTACGGACATACGGAGTAAGTAGGTGTAACAGGTTGAAACGGAACCCATTAGTTTTTATCTGGTTGAAATCTCTGAAAAGATTGGACATTTTTGAGGAGGGCAAGACGAATGAGATTGAAGAAAGATAGATTGTTACGAGCTGATTTCATCATCATCATCATATCAATCGAAAGACGTTCACTGCTGGATATAGACTAGGCCTCCCCCAAGTGTCACCACAAGAATCGTTCCTGCGCGATCTGCATTAAATATTCTTTATCTATAAAGATAAAGAAAGAACTGAAAGCGTTCTTAAAGATAAAGAATATTAATATTTCAGTTTCCTTGTGACACACATTCTAGGTCCTTGAGATCATCGGAAAATATTCGATTAAGTAGGTATTCGTACGCATTCCACATCCTTCTTTGACAAATCTTTCAATATTCAAGCAGCTCGTTTGTTGAATGCATTTCCTCTATCTATAATTTTTCTTCTCCTTTCTCAAATATATATTTCATATGTATTAGTAAATTATTGATTATTATGTCTAAATAATATTATTGAAGTGAAAACATCTTAAGCGGCATTGTGCACTTTTTGGGATGGGTAAAAAATGTTAAACTCGCGTCAGGACACGTGACCTGATCGAAAATTCGTAAGACGGAGGGAAAGTTCTGAAGTGTTAAATTTATAATGTAATATAAATTGACATGTTTGTGTATGATAGCGCTAAAAATGGATATTGTATTTTACCAAATAAATGACAGTACTTTTTTACTGATAATTAAAGCAATTCGTGCGAAATTATTCCCTAACCATTCCAAAATATAAAAAAATGCGCAGTGTTAATGTTCAAGTTTTCACTTCTGCCGGCACTCCGGAGTGCAACCCGTTGTTTTTTTATGATGTTTGCATATTGCCCTAAATCTAACTTCTTTCGTTCAGTCCATTCAAAGGTTTACTGTAAGGGATTGCCCTGTGCGATAAGACCGCACATTGTACACTTTCATTATAAACGTTTTTACTGTGGTTGTTAGGTGTACAATAAAGTATATACATAATAAATAATCCGAAGTTTCGTTCCATCCTCAGTATAAATTCGGACCTGTAAGTAGTATTCGGAACATATTTTTCAACTCCATATTTTTTTATGTATCTAATGCTGTTTATGTAGTGTGTTTGAAATATACGCTTATGTTTCAGTAAACAAAAGCTATGCGGTCCTAAAACATGAATTACAGTTGAAAATAATTTAAAAATGTACCATTTCGCGAACATACGTTAATAAGCCGAAATTCGCCAAAAAGGATCACACATGTATCGCGGCCGCTGCCTGTTACAATGAGTGAAGTAGGTACTCAGATATTCTGGTAATTAACCTCTCGCCACGATCCAGTTTTAAATTCGTGTATCACGCGATTTTATTATAGTAAACGTTTTTCGCACGATTATAAAATCGTTGCTTTCTTTTTGAGGACTTTTTCAGTGTATTGTTTTATAGAGATGTATAGTTATGCAATTAGTAGTAGCGGATTTATCAATAGGCTGAGTAGGCTAGAGCCTAGGGCAGCAGATTTTAGGGGCGGAAAATATGGGTTCATTTTTTTTTGTTTTACAGAAATTAAATTGATTCATCATCTACACACTACACACACATACTAATAATGAAACACCCGATGTAGAAATGAAAATGAATGACTGCGAGTGATACTTTTAGGGTTAACACATGTCTCGTCCGAATTAGAAAAACGGCAGGAGGGTTACAACAGGTTCGATGAAGCCCTTTTCTTAGAAGAAATGTATCCTAATGATTTGTTCAAGAATGCATACATTTTCAAACTTCTAAAATAATTTTGGTAAAACCAGATTCTGAATCATTGAAAAATCTATCTTTGTTCTGCGAAAACAGAATTTGCAAAACGTTAATCCAAACTTGGATGTAGCAGTTCGCATTGCTCTNTATGATTTGTTCAAGAATGCATACATTTTCAAACTTCTAAAATAATTTTGGTAAAACCAGATTCTGAATCATTGAAAAATCTATCTTCGTTCTGCGAAAACAGAATTTGCAAAACGTTAATCCAAACTTGGATGTAGCAGTTCGCATTGCTCTATGTATACCACCGACAAATTGTTCGGGTGAGAGAAGCTTTTATTGCTTAAAATGGGTGAAAAATGATTAAGTAACACATTAAGTTAAAAAAATAAACTGATTGTCTTATGCGCATAGAGTCAGAAGAATTCATGATTATGCGAATAGAAAATCGCGCGAAAAAGCTTTTTGATTGTTACCAAATAATTGTATAGAGGTTATGTGGAACATGGGGTAAAGTCCCGTAAACCTCCGTTGAAAAGGGAGGATCCTCTGACCAGACGTTAGTTGTGTCTGGTGGGCAGGTACTCGATAGTTGATATTCAGACTGTTGTATATGTTTAAATCGCACAAAAAACTGATACCGCGATGCAGCATTTCGTTCAGTAGATCGTTGCTGGCGGTATAGTTGGCGCTGCGTTTCTTTTTGTTGTGGCGGCATTGATGCCGCTACAATTATAAGCGTAATAAAATATTAAATTACGTTTACCGATTTTACATGATTGTATAAGTAGTATTAACACATATCTTGATTGATTGAGCTTTTATTAGCTCAGAAATATACCCAAAAATATTCTTGTGCAATCTTAACTAAATTGTTGGGTTGTAACAATAATCTAGAAACCGACACATCGATTCTCTATTTCACAATCATAATAATTAGGGAAAATGGTGGTATAATTAGGACGATAGTGCACAAATTATAAAGTTACAATTTCATTGACAAAAAAAAATATAATTAATATGATTGTGAACAAGGGTATCGAATTGTAGAGCTCGCGGTAGGGTGGCAAAATTGAATAGCCTGCTGGCGGAAAATGCGTAAATCCGCCACTCATCATTATCATCATCATATCAGCCGAAAGACGTCCACTGCTGGACATAGGCCTCCCCAAATGTCACCACAACAACCGGTCCCGTGCGTATCGTATTCATCGGCTACCTACGGCCCTCACCAGGTCATCGGTTCACCTTATGGGAAGGCCTTCCAACGTTCCAACGCGACGTCTTCCAGTACGCGTCGCCACTTTTGAACTTGTTGGCTCCATCGTCCATAAGTTCTGCGAGCAATGTGCCCTGCCCACTATCACATCAGTTTAGCGGTCCTTCGGGCTATGTCGGTAATCTTGGTTCTCTTGCGGATATCGTCTTTCCTCATTCGATCACGCAAGGAAACTCCGAACATGGCCCTCTCCATTGCCCTTTGGGTGACTTTAAGCCTTCTGATAAGGCCTATTGTGAGCGACCACGTTTCGGTTCCATAAGTCATCACTGGCAACACGCACTGGTTATAGACTTTCGTCTTGGGACACTGTAGAGAGACGAGAAGTTACCACGCAACTTCCCGAAGGCCGCCCAGCCGAGTCGGATTCGACGGTTGACCTCTTTCTCTAAGTTAGCCCTACCTAACTGGGCCGTATGTCCCAGGTAGACGTGCTCATCTACAACTACGAGTGTAGAGGCTCCGATCTTGATAGGAGTGGGTGCTACATGGGTATTTACAATGACCTTGGTTTTGCCCATGTTCATTTTAAGACCCAGTCTTTCGGCAACTCTACTGAGATCATCGAGCATTATAATCAGCCACTGGCAATTAGTAATTCTGTAACTGCTTTATTGGTCTCGTGGCGTTTGATTTCCATCAGGAATTTCGCAGTGGCTGCGCGTGGTTCGGAAGTTGGCGATATGATGCCACCATAACTTGGAAAAATCTGGCTTTGCGCTTGATCTCTCCGTTCGTGCCTGATTGCCATCCCTGAGAGTATAGGAAGACAAAGTGCTCTTGGGTTTGCGCATACTCTTCTGCACAATAATATCTCACATGGCAATGGCTAATATCTCCTGAGATTGGCTGCAATAATTAAAATTCGACTTGGAGCCAAGACTTGTATTATTAATCGTTACCACCTACAAAGAAAGTTGTATTAAGTTCTGAACTCGAGGAGACGTTATATACCTGATCTAATGATCAATCGTTAGAGCAACAAACAGCAAACATGCCTGAAACTTTCTCCCAATCTGCATACTATTCATAAATATGTAGTGAAACTTTATAACGTTCTTGTATAACAATGTAAATGATAGGTAAACTTGCGAGCACGCTCACGTGAATCATTGATACTGTGAAGACGCGGCGCTGTAATCAAAGCATGAAACAGCCACTCGGGGAGAGCTTCCAAACTAGTATCTATCGCACAAACATTTAACGAATTACCCGAGGATTACTAACTTATTTCATTAAGAACTTTGCGCAGGCGAAATGTTATTTTGGATAAATCCCTCAAGTGTTATCTAGATGATTGCAGCCGGAATCTCGCTCTTTCAACCACGGCGCGACATTGTTTTTGTTGACTGTACGTGGCTATCTAAACGGCTTTCTCTATGCAGCAAAATACATGGGTGCGGTGCTACTGTTGTGATATAATATTTTTGCAAATTGTTTTTTGGTAATAACGTCGATAATCATAAAATCTCCCTCATAATTAAAAAATACTCATTATCTCCACGCTTAGTTTACAGAAATCCAAAATCATCAAGTTCAGCAGTGCGACCACCCAGCTGGTAGGTCTTTACACTATTTGAAAAGGGTCACTCGGGAGCCGTTTTACCACACGATAAAACGCCGACTGATCGGCTCAACACGCCTCATTTCTTACATAATAACCCTTCCTATCGATAACAGGCAAGGCATGTCGTCTTTTCCTTGTAGTGCATAGCATGTAGGCAAAGCAAATACCATCAAGCAATTTGCATAATAAAACAACTGCCGCGCGATTATAAGATTTATGGAATATTTCAAAAGCAAGGATTAAACGTATACACTGTCGGGGATCCTTTTATGAGAAACCTGATTAAGATTTGTGAACTAACTGCGTTTCGCAAAGTGGGATTTGACGCTTAGTCTAGAGGGTAGTTTCGTGGGAAAATCCAACCAGAGAAGTTCGAATCTTTGTTATTGTTACGTTTTTAACTAAAAAAAGATTGTTTATTCTTCTACTTACAGCGCACAAGTAAAACTTTAATTACTAAAATGGAAGGCAAAAACAAAGGGCGGGCTTATCGCACATAGCGATTACTTCAAGATAGCATTGGGGTGGAAAAGTGTGCCTTAGAAAAGGAATGCTTTAAAGCTTATATTCCTAGCTTTAGAGTAGGGTGGTTATCTACGCCCACACTATAATATTTGACTGGCCCTTAAATTACAGAGTCCATTAAAGCCATATCAGATGAAAGAGATTATGTTGAGGAGCGGCGCTATTGAAACAATAAGTTACCGTGCATTCGGGCTGTCAGTTTGCCTCCAGCAGGTCACCGAATAAACACGTTCTTCTCAGGCATTAGGGCGTCCGCTTCGGTAATAATTCTTCCGCATATCAGCCCTTGCTCTACGATGTCCCTTTGTCCCTTGTCTTTGATCGAAAGCCTCTTCGATTGATGACATCTATTTGCGCCGACTTCGAGTTCGTTGAATGACTTTCAAGTTTGCCTTTAGTGTTGAGTTGCTCGAAAAATATATCGTTTGGATAATATTGGTTCACGAATCATGTGCCGTTATGAGAGATGATCATATGAAAAGGTATAATATTATGTTATTGAAAAAAAAACACGCTGAATGAAAACTAAAGTACTAGAGTTTTGTATTGACCGTGGGATATTACCTTCACCACATTTAAGTCTTGTTATCATTCAAGCTATGCGTGAAAATTATTTTGTCCTTCTTTTGATCTGTACGTTCTTACCGGTGATTACAAAGTAAATTTTTAAATGAAAAAATAAAAAGGTAGACAATCAATGTCGCCGAACTCAATATTTCATTAAAATCAACTTCACAAAGAGAAACCGTAAAATAGCATTTGAATTTAAGTCACATTAAAAGTTTGCGTGAGCTGAGTTCGTAGCACAATGGGGCCGTTGGAAAAATTCTAATTACTTTACCGAGTTGGAATTTAAAAAAGTTACTCTCACTGGTCGGCCGTCTGGCTTGATGCACAGACTTATTTTTAACATTGAAACATCACTTGTGGATAGACACATTATTTCCAAATTAACCGCCGAAATATGCACTCACATATTGAAAATGTGAGCACTTAAAATCCATGCTCTTCATTTTGTAGGCGTACAATTCATTTTTTTTTTCGAAAATCTGATTTGCTTTCATTATCCCACTGCACCAACATGCTCTGCCAGAAGATATTCAGAAACATTTTATTTTTGCGAATATTTTTCAGTAACAATGCAACTTAATGACAAATGAATTTCCCTTTCACATTTATCGTCAGCGTTTTCGTACTTGCAATACGGAAAATGGAGGTACGGGCGCACAGTATCGTCTTTTATCTGCCGCATACACTGATGGCGCTATCATATAACACTTTACGCGATCCCGGATCGATGCAATGTAACAAATAATGAAGTGGAGTGAACTCCAGTAAACGCCCGCGGCTCAGAAGTGTTGGCAATTTAGAACAGCCGGCGCCGCTTGTTGCCGTCGTTTTTCTTGCCACTTTGTTCAATAAATGTTTGCCCGGAGTGCCTTTCTCACGATGTTAGTTCATATTACAATCATAATTACGTAATAATGGTAAATCATGTATTTACACTCGCATCGACATGCGTGACTTCAGCTTCCTAGCTTGTAATATCTTTTACTCGTCAAATGTATAGGTATGCCTTCTTCATTTTAAAATTACCTTTTATTTTATATTATTTCCTAAAGTCTTTTGTCTTCATTACGACTACAAATTTAAACAGAATCAGGACATTGTGTCTCGAGGAATTAAAGTAGGTTATGTAAGTATCCATTAAAGGAAGAAAAGACAAACTTTGATCATGGGTTCCTGATTATTTAATAGACTGGAGTTTCTAGAAATGATTGTATTTAGCTTTGGTTGGAGTTTCCTCGTATTCATTAAGGTCTCTTCGTTTAGCTAATGTACTGTTCACTTAAAGGCAGCGCTGCCAACATTTATAAAATATGCGAGTCACTGTTGAAATTGGATTTAAAATAACGGAGAATTCACTAAGCAAGAAATTAAATGCTGAAGGGGAACTGCATAATCAATTCACCTCCAATCAAGGGACCATGGCCCCTGGCAGCGTAGCTGAAGAATAAGGGGTGGTTTCTGTGTAGTCAGCCGAGGATTATTCTGAATAAGGTGTTACTTACACACGTATGTACACAGATTTATATTTTTTAAAGTAAGTAATATGGACTATATTACTTACTTTAAAAAAATTACTGATCTGAGGAGTCTAGATATCGATCTAGATTCCTTAGATTTGTCACCATGACCGACATTGATCAGGACTGTATTACTTAATAAAATTACATATCACATATCGATATACGACAGATAGTGCACAAGTGTATACCCAAACACAGGTGCACTATCTCTTCTTTCACTCTCGTAGTACGATGGGACGACAATACACCACATACGAAGCGAGTTCAGGCGCAGGACCGACGGCTTAACATACTCTCCAAGGCACATGGAAATAAAGCTAGACTTCCAATCACCGAGATGGCACTTAGAAATACCTAATGGAAAACCCCGATAACTTGTACTAACTACTATCAATTTTGAGTGTGTGGTAACTAATTATTCAGCTCCTCCAAAAGTGCCAATGTCTGTCGGCTGACTAATGGCAAGGTACGTAGTAGGTAACCCTCTAACGACCCAGTTAGTTACCTATACCTAGGTAGGTAAGAACTTGGGACGGTCAGTAGCCTCAGTCGTAAATGAACTCGAATAAATAAATGTCTTTTTAACAGCTGTTCACGAGCTTTATTGATACGACTTCATTACTCAAGTAAATAAAAAAATAGAAACCAATTCAGTCTGTGCCGATATGAATGGTTATAATATTTCGGAACAAATATATACTTCTAACCTTTTTACATTGCTTAGGAACGTATCGTCGTACTAATCATTCGTAATAAACATTTTTTGTTTGATTATTTTTGGCGTATTTAAAGCAGTTCAAAGCTTCAGTGTTGTTTGGTCGCATAAGTTTCGAATCGTATCGGAATAGGAAAATCGAGATAGACCGGAGCCAGTAACGGAGTGCGAGCAAGCTGTACGAGTTCGTTTAACAAAGCCGTTTCGTGCCCCATGCGAATTAAAATCCCAACAATACCTTCGGGCAGGTGTTTTACGTGTGTTGTGTTTTATACCTATTATCCTGTAACATCCGTCCGGACCTACTTTCAGACCGTTTCATCTTACGCCCAAACGGGTCAGCGTAATTTATTACCTATTGTGCGGATATTTCATTTATCACGGTGAATTCAATTTACAGAACAATTAATCATTCCACAATACTTACTTGCCGACAGCGGACTGGTTGCCCGTCGCCCGCCGCTGCCGCCGGAGACGGAGCCACTGCGGATAAAAAAACTTTTCGTGCTCGAAATACAATAAAAATATCGTTTTCACACGCCCTTTACACTTGTATACGTAACATTACCTATTTACCGACACATCGTCGTTCGTATCGCGTCTTTCTTCTGGACGTGTCGTCGCCCAACTCGGGGGGAGCACTGGAGAAAACATTCCTAAAAAGTTGTGACTCAGCGTAATTAAAGAGCGGTTTGAATTATCCATTAATGAGCCAGTGAGGACACTTGATTAAAGTGAGATCAAGACTGTTATAATAAATTGTATTACTCACAAAAAATCCCTTGAAAAGGTGGGCAAGAAAATCAAAGGCCTCGAAAAATTATTCTCAAAGAAAGAAATTAAGTTGGAGGGTAAGTTTTAAGAGAATTAAAATCTAAATCCTTAAACCGCTTAGAATTATAATAATCCGGAGTACGGTTACATCAGAAACGGTAGAAATCCCTTGCTTTATATTCGGCGCGTATTATTAGTGAATAGAGTATGTTCTCGCATGTGTTATTTCAGTATACGTGTTCATTTTAAGCCGGTCGTTAGCATTCAGTTCGCTGCTGCGGAATTGAATTAGTCGTCGCCGTCTCCCGTAACCTTACGTACGCGCCGAGTCGCCGCCGAGCCGGCGCCGTTTGACATGACATGTCTGCCGTGATTGCGATCCCGCACCAATTAGAACATGCGCTTTTTTAACATATAAACATCTAAACATTCATGCCTTTCACGAAAAACATACATAATTCAATAGCACACGTAAATATGATAATTAGGTCAGTAGGTCTATCCTACCCACGTTTTTTGATTGATTAATTTACGGCTTGTTTTCTCTCGCACGCGTTTTACGGGGAAATTAGTTATTTTCATAAAAACGCTCTTTAAAGATTTTTTGTGCATCTTAAGTAATTAAAATCGAGTAGATAATATAAATTTCTTTAAATATTTCGTTCAAATAAGATATCTACGGCAAGAGAGATCAGCGCTGGAAATGAAGCAGCTTATTTAACTTAGCTAATTGAATCACGGCTAATCCGTTCATCTTGTTTCCATAATACCATTGCAGAAGTGTCACACAAACGGGCCAATTATTTTTTAGTATGGTAACCTTAATATAATAATTCTCCAGAACCAACTATGGAGCGCAGTAAACTAGGTGTTAACAGACCACGTTCGAAATACTACACTGCGCTTCAAAACGCGATGTGGTTCAAAAGGCTGCCCAACTTAAATGCGACTGGGCTGTGAACCCGTAAAATACAGGATTGGAGCCTTGAAACAGCGAGACGAGACCGCGATAGGCCGCAAAATAGATGGCGGGACGACCTGGATGTATTCCTTACGAACTGAAAGGAAGAGGCACAACACCGTGAGTATTGGAAGGAGTGGAGGGAGGCCTTTGCCCAGCAGTGGGATAGTAGAGTAGAGTAGGGACTCCATTTCCGCACTTAGACTCCCATTCAGTCCGTTGTGCGTAGGTTTCACGGCCTCGTATTACAGGATGAAGTGGGCGGCTGATTCTTTGGCGTCAAGGCCAAGCCCCTGCAGAGTAGGCTGTCGGTGGCGCCTATGTTAAAGAGATTTTTGTGAAGGGGGCAATGACCCGTTATTGTCCATATTATTATTCTAAGGTTATTTCTACTAAGGCTGAGTAGTCGTTTTGTTAGTCGGGGATGTAGACTTGGCATTGACATGTTTGACTGCCTGCAGTCTGTAGCCCGTGACCATTTGTTGTTATGAAGCATAGTAGATCTCTGGCGAATCCGTGTATTAAAGATCTAGGGATCCACTGTGTCCCTTGATCCACTGGAGGGTGATATCTGTTAGACAGCGATATACTCACCTGGGCGAGGTGACATTCAAAGATTAGTTTGCTGTTAGTTTGTTTGATTTATAGGGCTTTGAGCACAGGCTGTTAGATACGAATCTAATGGCGTAGTTGTGTATCCCTAGACGCTTTACGGCTGTTGCGGCTTGTGTTAGGGCGATACACTCGCATAGGAATATCGAGCTGTGTTCGCCTAGTGGTAGGTGGAAGTTAATGTTGAGGTCTAGGGAGTGTACGCCAGCCCCTGCACCCTTTGGAGTTTTTGAGCCATCTGTGTAGATGCGTACTTCATCGACTCCTGACTGATCCCTTTTTTCCTCCGTTGTTTGTATGCTGTAGCTTTTGTTGAACATAGGTTTATTTGGTGTTCTGTCACACGGGACAGCGATGAGAGGTTGGTACTCAATCGCCCGGTCCAGGATGCCTACGTGCGGACTAGTATGGTTCTTACCTCATATGCCTAAGTGCATAAGCCTGATAGCTGCTAGTGCTGCCTCCTGCTGTGTGTACAGGTCAAGGGAAGTTAATTGAAGGGCTATCTCCATTGCTGTAGTTGGGGTTGTACTCATGCAGCCAGTGATAGCGGAACAGGCTAGCCTTTGGAACCGCTGGAGCCTAGAGACGATGGTCGTGAGTTCAGTCCTCGTCCACCAAACCACGGCGCAGCATTGGTCTGATCACGGCTGTGTAAAGCCACAGCGTGATCCTTGGAGAGAGCCCGTAAGTTTTTTAATAACATTTTTTGCTTTGGTAAAGTGCTATTGTGCTTTTGTTAAGATTGTAGTCAAGATGCTTGTTCCAGAGCAATTTGCTATCGAAGATCACTCCTAAGTACTTGATTTCTTCTTTTAGTGTTAGTTCGGTGTTGAAAAGTTTAGCAAGTTTATGAGCTCCAAGGATTTTTTTGTTAGTAAAAAATATTAGTTCTGTTTTGGAGGGGTTGACCCAGAGTTCGTGTTTTGCACACCAATTCTCGATTATTCTGAAAGCTTTCCTCATGAGGTCACACAAGACTTCTTCAAATTTCCCCGTGATTAGAATTGCTATGTCATTTGCATAACCCACCGAGTACAGACTGCTAGCGTTAAGCTCTGTGATGAGCTCATTAACAACTAGGTTCCACAGTAGTGGTGACAGCACCCCACCCTGTGGGCAGCCCCTACTTACGATGTCTCATGTGGTGGTGTTTATATTAAATTGATTAGCGCGGTGTTTTAGCAAGTTGTGAATCCATTCTATAAGCGTTTGTGCCACACCGTGCACGGCTAGTGCCTGGCCGATGCTGGCGAAGTTTGTTTTGTCGAAGGCACCCTCTATGTCAATGAAAGCGCCCAGTGTTGGGTTTTTAGCTTTTAAAGCATTTCCTATGCGTGTGATTACGCAGTGGAGTGCTGATTCAGTTGATTTGTCTGCGCAGTAGGCGTGTTGGTTAGGGTGTAAAGGTTTAAGTAGCGAAATTTTTTAATCCTTCTGTCTCTCCAGCGTTTTCAGGAAGAACAAGGTGAGGCTGATGGGTCTGAAGGATTTAGGTTGAGTATAATTGCTCCTACCTGGTTTCGGAATAAATATTGTTTTTACTTCACGCCATATCAAGGGGATGTAGCGGTGAGCTAGACAGGCACGAAAAACTTTGACAAGGTATTCAGCTAGCAAGTCTCCGCTCCATCTGAGCAGAGCCGGAAAGATATCATCCAACCCTGCCGCCTTCAAAGGCAAGAAGGTGTTGATTGCCCATATTATTTTATCTTTGTCTATAACTTCTGAAGCCACCTCCCAATCAAGGTTGCTCGTGGCTCTTTTCCTATGCGGTTCCCAACTCTGTTTGGTCGCAATCCGGCAGCCAGGGAAGTGGGTGGTAAAAAGTAATTCGCTAGTTTCCGCATCGTTAATTGTGTAGGTGTTGTCTGGTTTTTTAAGGCATCCTATTGAAAGTTCTGTCCTGGTGGCCAGACAGGTTTTGACTCTCATTGCCTGATTGCTATTTTCAATCTTGGTACAGAAACGCTTTCAGCCGTTCTTTCCTCTGAGGCGTATTAGTTTTTATAAGTTCTACGGATTGTTGTATAACGGTCCCAGTCTCTTGGCGATCGTGTGTTCATAGCTCTGTTGAACAGTCTTCTCAGCCTGTGTCGGTGTCTTTCTAGTTCTGGACCCCAACAGGATTGCCTTGCTCCTTGCCTAGGTACAGTGAGTGGGCAAGACTGTTCATAGCTAGTTAAAAGGATTGATGTGAGGTTTTTTACGTGTTAATCTATATTGGTTATAGGGATTTCAGGTGGAAGGGAGGCTAAATTCCTAAACTCTGCCATGTCTAGCCTTATAAACTTGGATTGGTCTGTGTTTCGAGAAATTCTCCTCGGTTGTGGTTTTGGTAGGTTGAAGTTGATGGTAAATCGGATCCATCTGTGGTCCGAGCACGATAGTTCGTTGGACACATGCCAGTCCTGGGTGGAGTTGGAGTTACTTATAGTTGCTAAGGTTAGGTCTATTACTGTTTGTGATCTAGCCTTTATGAAAGTTGGTTCTGAGCCTTTGTTGAGTAATACAAGATTTTTGCTAATAATAAGGTCAAGCATTGCCTCACCTCGGTTTTTGTTTTTGACATTACTTTAGAGAGTGTGATGCGCGTTGGAGTCATTTGCGACGATTAGTTCCAGTTTCTCCCGTTCGCGGTACTCCACCAGTGAGGCAAGCTCTGGTAGAGGCACGTCCTTGTCCCCTGGCAGGTATGCCGAGGCGACGACGATGTCCGGGAGATCCTGTTCTGTTCTGGAAAGCCTTGTTGCTGTCAGGTTTCTTGAACAGAATTCGTTGATTAATAGGTTAGGTACATGTTTTGGGATAAAAATGCGGGTTTGTGGGTTACTTACGGACAACTTACCTCCGATGTTCGTAAGACCACATATTCTGCCTCCCCTAATCCACGGCTCTTGGATAAGGGCAATGGTCTTTTGGTGTTGGTTGTCCAGCATTCTGCGCAAGGTAGTCGACGCAGTTTGGCTGTGCTGGAGGTTGGTTTGCAGGATCCAGTTGTATTTTATTATTATTCCATTAATAATTCATTTAACCATACATACAATTATATTCTTTAAATATGTCAATATAAATTATAAAAAAGACAAAAGATAATAACAATCTGTGGCCCGGCTGTCAATTCGACTGACATAAAAGTCTTTTCATTCCGTATTTTTGATTCATCTTCACCATCATATCAGTCGAAAGACGTCCACTGCTGGACATAGGCCTCCCCCAAGTATCGCCACATCAACCGGTCCTGGGCGTCAAGGCATCCATCGGCTACCCACGACCCTCACCAGGTCATCGGTCCATCTTGTGGGAGGCCTTCCAACGCTACGTCTACGTATTTTTGCATAATTTAATTAAAAATAACAATATGTACATTATCTACCATGAATCCGTCAAGAAAAAAGTAAGAATAATATAACAAGTCGAAACTACAGGAAAAACGACATGGAAATATTATGTGACGACTGAAATGAAAAACTGAAATGCTGACAAGAAGCCGGGCAAAAATACTAGACACACACCCAACATCTTCGGGTTCGTCGCTCAGCTCCGCCTTGCAGCCGCCGGGATCTTTCCCAGCCGTGAGTTTAGAGCTTCCGGTCGCTGCAGTTGCGTCGAGCTCGAGCGACGAAGCTTCTCGTCGACGATGACACTACAACCGGACGAGGCCGTCCTCCGACCAGCTTGGGACCGAGGTCCACCGGCCTGTGCCAGGGTTCCCGTTATCGGTGGAAGTGTGCAGCGCTTGCGATGGACGCAATCCATGAACGAAAATGTCATGCACTCATACTTTGGGGCTACAGAGGGGGAAACTAACCTGACTATGTACCGTGGTCGGATGCTCTCTTTGTTTCAGTTACTTGAGTCAGCTGTCATCGTTCCAGCTCAACGATTATCGCATCAGGTGCGGGTCATCCAGCGTAACCGTATGTTGGATGACGCTGTACTTGATAGACTGCGTAGCGTAATCACGGAGTAGCCGTGTCTCACCTACTTCGCCACCGGCCGCGGTAAAAATGCAACCCAGTGTTTCACCGCGACCCGACCTCGTTGGTGAAGATTGTGACAACAGGGCTATATCCGTGAGTATTCAATGTAATGAGCGATTGAGGAGCGCTTTGGAGGATGCTTTCCCAGCGCATCGTTCCACACCGCCTGAGATTAGGCCCCGTTCACCTCGATTGCCTATGCATATTAAAAATAGGGCTAGATTCGCGACTAGCAAATTGTTTTGATAGCAGCGAAGACCTCGCCAAATCGCCTCGGCTGCAGCGGCATATCATTTAGCTCATGTCAAATTTACTAACAGTGACAGAGCTACACGACCGGCTGTACCAGCTTGGCAGTGCAGGAGCGAGCGTCGGTTCGGTGAGGCTAGAGCACTCATCGGTAAACTTATCTGCTTCAGAGAGGACAACACTCGCCGTAGAGTATGCCGTACGCCGCTTTGTGAAGCGGGCGTTTTTTAGATTATCTGACTCGGGAGACCTGCTCCTTATATGAGGCTGTATACTGTACGGTTGACTCATGCATGGGGCATGTCACCGGCCCGGGGATTCCATACGACACATTATTTCCGGTTGTTCTAGACTGGTTAATTGAGACTTCTTGCACAGGCACAACCTTGTAGCCAGGATTATCCACCAGCAACGTGCTTTTAAATACAATGTTGTGGAATCGGAAGTACATAAGCCATCAAAGGCTTCTGTGGTTTTTATCATATATATTTGATACTCTGCGATATATATTTTGAATATTTTTTTTTAAAGTAACATACTATAGGTATGTGCCCGACCCAGTTCTCGAAAATGGCAATTGCACATTGTACTGACCAGACCGTCATACACGCCTAAACATTGCGTAGCAAACGCCTACAAATTGCGTAGCAAACGCTTACACTTTGCGTAGCAAACGCCTACACATTGCGTAGCAAACGGTTACACATTGCGTAGCAAACGCCTACACATTGCGTAGCAAACGGTTACACATTGCGTAGCAAACACTTACACTTTGCGTAGCAAACGCTTACACATTGCGTAGCAAACGCTTACAATTTGCGTAGCAAACGCCTACACATTGTGTAGCAAGCGCTTACACTTTGCGTAGCAAACGCTCACACATTGCGTAGCAAACGCTTACACATTGCGTAGCAAAGGGTTACATATTGCGTATCAAACGCTAACACATTGCGTAGCAAACGCTTGCACATTGTGTAGCAAACGGTTACACATTGCGTGGCAAACGGTTACACATTGCGTGGCAAACGCTTACACATTGCGTAGCAAACGCTTACACATTGCGTAGCAAACGCTTACACATTGCGTAGCAAACGGTTACACATTGCGTGGCAAACGGTTACACATTCCGTGGCAAACGCTTACACGTTGCGTAGCAAACGCTTACACATTGCGTAGCAAACGGTTACACATTGCGTAGCAAACGGTTACACATTGCGTAGCAAACGCTTACACATTGCGTAGCAAACGCTTACACTTTGCGAAACAAACGCTCACACTTTGCGTAGCAAACGCTTACACTTTGCGTAGCAAACGCCTACACATTGTGTAGCAAACGCTTACACATTGCGTAGCAAACGCCTACACATTGTGTAGCAAACGCTTACACATTGCGTAGCAAACGCTTACATATTGCGTAGCAAACGCTTACACATTGCGTAGCAAACGCTTACACATTGCGTAGCAAACGCTTACACTTTTCGTAGCAAACGGTTACACATTGCGTGGCAAACGGTTACACATTGCCTAGCAAACGGTTACACATTACCTAGCAAACGCTTACACTTTGCGTAGCAAACGCTTACACATTGCGTAGCAAACGCTTACACATTGCGTAGCAAACGCTTACACATTGCGTAGCAAACGCTTACACTTTTCGTAGCAAACGGTTACACATTGCGTGGCAAACGGTTACACATTGCGTGGCAAACGCTTACACATTGCGTAGCAAACGGTTACACATTGCGTGGCAAAGCCTACACATTGCGTAGCAAACGCCTACACATTGCGTAGCAAACGCTTACACTTTGCGTAGCAAACGCTTACACATTGTGTAGCAAACGTCTACACATTTCAAACAACTTCGGTAGCAAACAAAACACTTTGGGTAGCAAACGCCATACTGTCGCATGCGTAACCGCTAAATTCACTACTATGATAATTGATTACAACCTGTAGCAAAAAAAATGTAATAGGTACCTAGTCGATAAGGAAAGCTATTTTACCCTCCGTGCGTGTAAAGTTTGAATACGGCCGATGTCGTATCTCTTGTCTTGCAATCTCTCTGTCTTAATTCACTTGTGTAAGGATCGTTGAACACGTGATTCGTTTTATTAGATTGGAAACTTCAGCAACTATATCAAGCGAGTGGTTAGGACTAGAACGAATGTTGCCTCGCCTTAAATCCGCTGTTGTTATGGGCGCAGAGTATTTTTGACAATGCAGAGGCGTATTCCAATAACAATAAGAGGAATTCAGGCTTTTGTTTTATTCAAAAATAAACAAAACAAATGCCGGTGGCACATTTATGCGAAAAACGTATTTGGTGAGCAGATATACGTTTATTTCGTTTGACAAAGCTATTGAAATACAAACGGCGGCAGTAAGGAGTGGCTGCCTACGTCAACCAGAAGTGTCGTTAAGTGCTGGGGCCGCGCCGCCTCTGACAATTACCGCTACGAGCCTGTAATGACCCAGAGAGACCCTTATTAAAACTTGCTTCACCCCACTTTCACTAAGTAAAGTTTAAAGTAACGATGCATATTAATTGAAATATCGATGCTGTAGTTTGTGGACACTTAATATCAAACGGCCTGAAATTAAAACAAACTTTGTGTGACCACATCGCACGACACTTCAGAAATATCCGGCTGTCGACGGTGATCTTTTTAGAAATATAAAATGCTTTGGCAACTTTTAATTGATGATTGAATACCACCATATAACAGAAAAGAAACGTGTCTTGAAAATCATAAAAAAATTACAAGCGTATTGGAAGTAGGTACGAATTAAAGTACGTGCCGAGCTTAAATGTCAATAAAAAAGATTCATTTAATACAACGTATGAATACAAACACTGTTTTATTACAAGTGCTATAAAATAAAAACTTCTTAAGCATATAAATTGGGGCGTGACATAAAGAGAGCGGATGGGTGATGCAGCCCGTTTTATAGGTGTCATCGAATTGTGTGATCGTAAGCGCCGTGTTTTATTGCATCCACTGCTTATTATTATCCAGTTTTACTGCCGATCCGATATAACTTCGGCAAATACGGCCAGGATAAAGTTTGATCGAGCTCAGTGGCCGCAAACATTCGCTTGGAATCAATAAAGAACAATACTACAACTATGAAAAAACGTGTGTAAGGACTTATGTTTAGAATTAGGTGTAGCGTTGTTGCTGAGTTTTGTGAGTCAGGAATTCGGGATAAAAGGCACGTTGGTATAGGATTACGATCAACTTCGTTCAGTAGTAGGGTTGCTTTACTTAGCCTAGCCCAGTGCGACGTGACAATGTTTTATAACACACAATTAGTATTGGTATTGGTTTTTTTTGTAATGGTTATAAGCACATACGTTTCAGAATGTACCAAATTTTGGAAATAAATAGATTTGAATACAAGTAAAGCCATGTGGATCTAGCTGCATGGGAACTACTGGGAATAAAGGAAACAAAACGATTCTTGATAAAAGTAAACAATTGATACATTTTATTAACTGACCTTTATCAAAACAGAACCTTAGATTGCCGAATGCTGTGTTTATTTTTGAAAACAGCTACGCCTGCAACTTCCTTTTTTAGGGTTCCGAACATCCGTAAAAAACGGAACCTTCACTCTCACTCACTTGGCTGGTTGGCTGGCTGTCTGTCCGTCTGTCTGTACTAAAGCGATTCTGTTGAAATTTGGGACACATACGAACATTTATGACCCAGATACGGACGCATTACATAAAAAAAAAATTGGGTATGGGGTCACTTTTAGGGGAACAAATAGAAAGGTTGAATTTTTTTTATTTTGAAATGGTTTTAGTTATATTTTTTTTACAATATTAAATTAGATGATAAATGATCCTCCTTATCTTTGAAACTACTGATCCGAAAATTTAGAAGAAAAACAGTTTGTTGTTATTTGCCTATAGATTACAGGAAAACCTATATAGTGTTAAAATAAAAACGTTCTAAAATGAGATTCGTTAGAAACCCTTTGCACGCACCTGACCATTTTTAAAAAAAAAAAAAACAAGAGCCGTTCAAGTATCCCTCCTACCGAAATAAAAAAAAACAACTACTGTTTTGTAGTTGAGCCGTAAAAATTTGTGAACAATCTTATTTGCATTATAACTTGTCTCATCGCTGAAAGTTAATGAAACAGTAAGTTAACTCGCACTTAATTAGAGGGCAAGTAATTAGGTGTATCTGCGCAGAGCGGGACGCTAGTGCGACTCGTATTTTGCATTATTATGCGAGATTACCGAAAAGCTGCACTCCGCTTCAGAGCGAGCGCGCGAAACAAAACGTTGAATCGGAAAGTTAATGGACTAAGATCCCAGAGCTGCCAGACCTCACTTATTTTCTCACTTACAAAATGTCTGGGATAGAGTAGTGTTAGTATGTACTTTTAACATACGCATATCTGCTAGCTTGGGCCAACGGATTTCGTTGTCGTTGAGAGGATCCGGCAATTGGGTCTCGAGGTGGCCCTGCACAAGTCCGAAGTCATGTGTTTTTATGGTTCTTGGAACAGGCCACCAATTGAATCCCAAATAACGGTAGGAGGGGTTCACATCGGCGTCGTGTCGACGATCAGGTACCTGGGGCTCGTTCTCGACAGCCGATGGAACTTCGAGGAGCACTTCCGACGTTTGGCTCCAAGACTGGAGCAGGCCGGGGCTGCCTTCAAGCGGCTCCTGCCCAATCTAGGGGGTCCAAACGCCTCCTGCCGGAGGCTCTATGCGGGGATCGTGCGGTCCATGGCCCTTTATGGGGCCCCAGTGTGGGCACTTACGTTGAAGGGGCGACCTGCCCGCCAGCTCAACGCGTCCCAAAGGGTCATGGCCATCCGGCTGGCCCGGGGATACCGCACGGTCTCCGGCGAGGCGGCGAGCCTCCTTGCCGGATTAACGCCATGGGATCTGGAGGCGAGAGCCCTCGCGCACGTTTACGCGTGGCGCGTGGAGGCGCTTCGCCGGGGCGAAACTCCGCTGCCACGGCAAATTGCGTCGCGGCGGACGGAGCTCCGGCAGGATACTATGGCGGTATGGAGACTGCGACTATCGCGGCCCAGCGCTGGGCACGCCACAATTGCGGCGGTAAGGCCCCTCTTTGAGGAGTGGCTGGAGAGGCGCCACGGCGTCCTCACCTTCCGCCTGACGCAGGTACTTACCGGACACGGCTGTTTCGGGAGGTACCTGTTTCGGATTAAGCGGGAGGACACGCCCGGGTGTCAGCACTGTGAGGATCGCCCGGAGGACACGGTGGAGCATACGGTGGAGGTCTGCCCTGCTTGGGCTGAGCACCGCCGTGTCCTCGTCGAGGCGATCGGCGGCGGCAACCTCTCGCGTCCGGCCCTGGTTGAATCCATGGTCCGGAGCGAGGAGGCTTGGGAAGCGGTCACCTCCTTCTGCGAAGCAGTAATGCTAGCGAAGGAGGAGGCGGGCCGCGCGAGGGAAAGGCAAGGCCTTCGCCCCAACCACCGCCCACGCTCCCCGGGCGTCGGTAGTCGCAGGGTGATCCCCGGCCACCGTAGGCGCGGGCCTGCGGACGGAGAGCATTGGGTGGCTCGCTGTCCGATCACCACCAGGCCCGGGTCGATGGCATCTCGTGTTTCACGCGCGCCTCAAAGAGATGTCAGCATAAAAGACGGGGCCCGCTAGGGCCAGAGCATGCCAGGGTTGCGGAATTTGTTCGAAAGAGACACCGCGGCCCTGGAACGCAAAGGGCTTTAGAAGGAACACGGATGGGTTAACACGGATGGGTTTTAGTCAGTAAGAGTCTGACACGTCCTTCCCTCCACCCAGAGTGGAAGAAGTCATTTGATGATTTCCCATCCTTAAAAAAAAAAAGGTGCTAAAGCCATTACTTTTTTTTAAGTCTTGAGTGCTGATTTTCAATGTATGTTTTACAGAATATTTTTAAATAATTAGTAATTAACCAATACCATTGTAATAGTCTAAGAGCTGGTCGACACCTCGAGTGAGATGCGATGTGTGTGTGCACAAATGTGAACATTGTGTAACAAGAATGTGAAACTTGGGCATAGTTTATTTACTAGGTGCAAATAACGAAGCTAAAGTCTGCCAGGATTTGGGAGGATGAAAATGAAAAAATGAAATACCTTTCATACATCACAAAAATGGTCGTCGGCCCAAATTAGCAGGTTGGTATGCGTATATTAAAAGTACATACTAACACTACTCTATCCCACATATTTTGTTAGTGAGAAAATAAGTAAGGTCTGGGGACACTGTGATCTCAGTCTATAATGCCACGGCAGATAGTTAACGCTACCAATTAACTCTACCTGCGATAATTTGATTTCTTTCTGCGTGCTTGGGATGAATCTTGTAATGCTCATTTATTTTAACATAGATCTCTAAAGCTAGATAGACATCCTGGAGGTATGTGTGTAAAATAGCACTGTGTGCAGGTAAAACAACGCCAATAATTTATTAATTAGGCCCCTTTTCATCTGACCGACACTTCAGATCTTTCCGGATTTTATGAATTTGATTTAAAATTACCTAAAACAAGCCTACCATACGCAGAGCCTCATAGAGCCATATCACACTGCGTAGCGTAGACAAAGCGGTAGCTGACAGAATACTAAGCTGTGCCAACAAAAACCTTCGAGGACATTCTCTCAAGCTATGAAGGAAGCTAATCAAGGAAGAATGTCATTGAACAGTTCCTGCCTAACCGAGCGGTTACAGCATGGAAATAGGCTCCCGGGAAGTGTTGTGACAGTTCCTACACTGTTCCAAGATCCGATTGGAAAGACTAGATATCTTCAAGTTATTTGAAACATCCGCATCAGCTTATAGTTGCTACTTGTATTTTACCAACACTTAGCTGTAAAAGCGAAATTTCACCCATGCATCCAAATTTCACTCAACGACAGAACGGATCTTGATGAAATTTGGCACTGAAGTACATAGATTATAGTCTGGAAACTTTTATCCCTGGACTATGTTCAATTGGGATTGTTTCCGACATTTAAGCGGGTGAAGCCGTTTTTTTTTTTTTTGACCGGGACCACTCGCAGTTCAGCACGTTAGGGCTGGTTACTGCTTCTGTACGAGGAATACAGAGTGGCGAAGACCGCCCTCCAAGCGGGGATCCTGCGGGCCAGGGATCTGGCTCGTAAGGAGATGCTGGAGTCTCTGAACGGGGACCCGTGGGGACGCCCTTACAAAATGGTGCGGGATAAACTCCGCACCTGGGCCCCCCCGTTGACGCAGAGTCTCCGGCCCCAGCTGGTGGAGGACGTGGTGAGCGCTCTGTTCCCGTCGCGAGGGGAGCATACTCCCCCGCCTATGGCTCCGCCACCTGCGGTGCCCGATGCGGACCACACCGACGACGGTGACGACGATCACAACGCTCCGGAGGTGACTGAGGTAGACCTGAGAGTGGCGGTAAACAGGCTAAAGGCCAAAAATACCGCCCCAGGACCCGACGGCTTACCTGGGAAAGCCTGGGTCCTGGCCTTGGAGGCTCTCGGGCCTCGACTAAGGGGGTTCTTAAGCGCATGCTTGGAGAGAGGCCAGTTCCCACTTCGTTGGAAGACGGGGAAACTGGTCCTCATTAAGAAGCCTGGGCGCCCTGCGGACTCTCCGTCCGCTTACCGGCCCATCGTGCTGCTCGACGAGGTGGGCAAGCTCTTTGAAAGAGTAATTGCAAACCGCCTTGTCGGGCACCTGGTGAGGGTGGGGCCGAATCTGGCGGAGAACCAGTTCGGTTTCCGCACGGGGCGCTCAACGGTGGACGCCATCATGCGCGTGAGAGCCCTCACGACGGGGGATGCGGTGTCCCGGGGCAGGGTCGTCTTGGCGGTGTCTCTTGACATCGCCAATGCCTTTAACTCCCTGCCCTGGAGTTGCATTGGGGAGGCACTCCGGTATCACCGGATGCCAACCTACCTCCGTCGCGTGGTCGAGGCCTATTTGACGGACAGGGCCGTCATCTACCCCGGTCACCGGAGTGAGTGGAACCGGCGAGAGATGTCGTGTGGTGTTCCACAGGGTTCGGTTCTGGGGCCGCTCCTGTGGGACATCGGCTACGACTGGGTGCTGCGTGCTGACCTCCCTAGCGGCGTCAGCGTGATCTGTTACGCTGACGATACGCTAGTTCTGGCACAGGGGAGGTCGCATCAGGCGGCGGCCGACTTGATGACACGCGGGGTCGCGATAGTCGTTGGAAGGATCCGGCAATTGGGTCTCGAGGTGGCCCTGCACAAGTCCGAGGCCATGTGCTTTCATGGTTCTCGGAACAGGCCACCAGCGGGATCCCAACTAACGGTAGGAGGGGTTCACATCGGCGTCGGGTCGACGATCAGGTATCTGGGGCTCGTTCTCGACAGCCGGTGGAACTTCGAGGAGCACTTCCGACGTTTGGCTCCCAGACTGGAGCGGGCTGGAGCTGCTTTCAAGCGGCTCCTGCCCAATCTAGGGGGTCCAAACGCCTCCTGCCGGAGGCTCTATGCGGGGATCGTGCGGTCCATGGCCCTTTATGGGGCCCCTGTGTGGGCCCTAACGCTGAAGGGGCGACCAGCCCGCCAGCTCAACGCGGCCCAAAGGGTCATGGCCATCCGGCTGGCTCGGGGATACCGCACGGTCTCCGGCGAGGCGGCGAGCCTCCTTGCCGGATTACCGCCATGGGATCTGGAGGCGAGAGCCCTCGCGCACGTTTACGCGTGGCGCGTGGAGGTGCTTCGCCGGGGCGAAACTCCGCTGCCACGGCAAATTGCGTCGCGGCGGACGGAGCTCCGGCAGGATACTATGGCGGTATGGAGACTGCGACTATCGCGGCCCAGCGCTGGGCACGCCACAATTGCGGCGGTAAGGCCCCTCTTTGAGGAGTGGCTGGAGAGGCGCCACGGCGTCCTCACCTTCCGCCTGACGCAGGTACTTACCGGACACGGCTGTTTCGGGAGGTACCTGTTTCGGATTAAGCGGGAGGACACGCCCGGGTGTCAGCACTGTGAGGATCGCCCGGAGGACACGGTGGAGCATACGGTGGAGGTCTGCCCTGCTTGGGCTGAGCACCGCCGTGTCCTCGTCGAGGCGATCGGCGGCGGCAACCTCTCGCGTCCGGCCCTGGTTGAATCCATGGTCCGGAGCGAGGAGGCTTGGGAAGCGGTCACCTCCTTCTGCGAAGCAGTAATGCTAGCGAAGGAGGAGGCGGGCCGCGCGAGGGAAAGGCAAGGCCTTCGCCCCAACCGCCGCTACAGGAGAAGACGCCCCGGGCGTCGGGAGTCGCAGGGCGATCCCCGGCCACCGTAGGCGCGGGCCTGCGGACGGCGAGCGTTGGGTGGCTCGCTGTCCGATCACCACCAGGCCCGGGTCGATGGCGCGTTGTGTTTCACGCGCGCCTCAAAGAGATGTCAGCATAGAAGACGGGGCCCGCTAGGGCCAGAGCCTGCCAGGGTTGCGGAATTTGTTCGAAAGAGTCACCGCGGCCCTGGAACGCAAAGGGCTTTAGAAGGAACACGGATGGGTTTTAGTCAGTAAGAGTCTGACACGCCCTTCCGCTCCACCCAGAGCGGAAGAAGTCATTTGATGATTTCCCAACCTTAAAAAAAAAAAAAAAAAAGGGCTGGTTACTGCTTAACCGGACTATCCTGTGGTGGCCTCAAATGAATTTCAAGGCCCCCAGCCAGGGCTTACAAACTAAATTAAAACTACATGACCGCCCCGGCGGCGGGGCTAGAAAACGGAACGCGGTCTGTGTCGTGTGTGTTTTCGAAGAGTGCTGGTTTCCCTACGGCTCTCTTGAATCTGGGTGATGGTCGGGTGAAGCCGCTGGCAGAAGCTATTAATAATAATACTTTCATAGTGCAGAGGTCGTAGGTTGGTGCCCCATTCCATGAAAAACTGACCAAGTGCGAGTCGGACTTGCGTGCTAAGGGTTCCGAACTAATTTCATTTTTGTAAGATGTTATTTTAACACTATACTTCTTATTGGACTTGTAGTTTCGGAGATAAGGGGAAAGGTTTTTTTTGTCTAATTTCTTAAATATCTTCAAACTTTTATATTTTAAAATTATAAAGTTAACACCCTCACAATAAGTCATTTGATATGTCACACAGTAAAGTATGAAAAACTTTTTTTGAAATATTCTTGAGTGTCCCCCAAAAGTGACCCCCATACTCAAAATTAAAAATTTTACAGAATGGACGTATTCTGTAAATTTTTTAATTTACATACACAGACACCCGAATGATCGTTTTTTACGGATATTCGGAACCCTAAAAATNACCCATACTCAAAATTAAAAATTTTACAGAATGGTACGTCCATTCTGTAAAATTTTTAATTTACATACACAGACACCCGAATGATCGTTTTTTACGGATATTCGGAACCCTAAAAATGACTAATGTGGGCTCTGCGAGTTGGCTTCAACCCCTCGTACGTTTACCAAAGTCCGGGACTATAGGATCCCGAGATTGTTAAAAACACACCAAGAAAACAATAATGATTAGCAGGACAACTACAAATAATTTTCAAAGAATCCATAGGAAATCAGACTCTGTAAGAAAATAAATATGTAACGGTGCCACGATGCTAATGGGCGCGACGTTTCACAAAGGCTAATGCGCTTGCAGCCGAGCTGGATATTAGGCTTTAGAGTACTAAGAGATTTCAAATTTCCATGACAAAATTATACTCTGCCTAACGCTGGTGGCTGCTTTTAGCCTATGTAGCGGAAATGTTGAAGCTGAGTATTATGTTGAAGTTATTATCAAGTTCTCTACAAGTGAAAATTTATATTCTTACACTTGGGGAAATAAACCATTGCAACTATTCCACATAAGAGTTGATAATCTCTTTTTTTAAAATCGGTTAAGAAAATGATAAACAATTTCCCAGGCACCTGAGGGCCCTGAGATCATGGAACCACCTTTTTGTACGGCAGTCATGTGATTGCAGCCGATCTTATGAAATAATTATGATAGCCTTTTTGAAAATGTCAGATTTCTCCTGTTTAAGAAAACTAAAGAATGCGTTTGTAAGGGTGAAGCCAACAATGAGTAATGAGTAAGTATTTAAAGCCTCCAAGCGGGTATCTTGCGGGTCAGGGATCTGGCTCGCAAGGAGTTGCTGGAATCTCTGAACGGGGACCCGTGGGGACGCCCTTACAAAATGGTGCGGGATAAACTCCGCACCTGGGCGCCCCGTTGACGCGTAGGAGGGGTTCATATCGGTGTCGGGTCGACGATCAAGTACCGACATTTGGTTCCCAGACTGGAGTGGGCCGGGGCTGCCTTCAAGCGGCTCCTGCCCAATCTAGGGTAGTTCAAACGCCTCCTGCCAGAGGCTCTATGCGGGGATCGTGCGGTCCATGGCCCTTTATGGGGTCCCAGTGTGGGCACTAACGCTGAAGGGGCGAACAGCCCGCCAGCTCAATGCATCCCAAAGAGTCATGGCCATGCAGCTGGCCCGAGGATAACACACGGTTTTCGGCGAGGCGGGGAGCCTCCTTGCCGGATTACCACCATGAGATCTGGAGGCGAGAGTCCTCGCGCACGTTTACGCGTGGCGCGTGGAGGCACTTTGCCGGCGCGAAACTCCACTGCCGCGGTAAATTGCAGCGCGACGGACGGAGTTCTGGCAGGATACCATGGCGGTATGGAGACGGCGACTATCGCGACCCAGCGCTGGGCACACCACAATTGCGGCGGTAAGGCCCCTTTTTGGGAAGTGGCTGGAGAGGCACCACGGCATCCTCACCTTTCGCCTGACGCAGGTACTCACCGGACACGGCTGTTTCGGGAGGGACCTGTTTCGGATTCAGCGGGAGGACACGCCCGGGTGTCAGCACTGTGAGGATCGCTCGGAGGACACGGTGGAGCACACGGTGGAGGTCTGCCTTGCTTGGGTTGAGCACCGCCGTATCCTCGTCGAGGCAATCAGCGACGGCGAACTCTCGCGTCCGGCTCTGGTTAACTCCATGGTCAGGAGCGAGGAGGCTTGGGAAGCAGTCACCTCCTACTGCGAAGCAATAATGCTAGCGAAGGAGGAGGCGGGCCGCGCGAGGGAACGACTAGGCCTTCGCCCCAACCGCCGCTACAGGAGAATACGCCCTGGGCGTCGGGAGTCGCATTGTAATCCCCGGCCACCGTAGGCGCGGGCCTGCGGACGATGAGCATTGGGTTGCTCGCTGTCCGATCACCACCAGGTCCGGGTCGATGGCACGTTGTGTTTCACGCGCGCCTCAAAGAGCCTGCCAAGGTTGCGGAATTTGTTCGAAAGAGTCACCGCGGCCCTGGAACGCAGAGGGCTTTAGAAGGAACACGGATGGGTTTTAGTCAGTAAGAGTCTGATGACACGCCCTTCCGCTCCACCCAGAGTGGAAGAAGTCATTTGATGATTTCCCATTCTTAAAAAAAAAGTATTTATAGTCATTCTAAAAATAGGTTTCCATTCTATAATAAACATATAAATGCAGTAGGCGATATTTTTTACATACTATAAGTAGGTACTAGGAGTAGGTATTCGATGATCGTAATGAATATTCAAATATTACATGCCCCGAACTCCTTGAAGGGAATTAGTGTTAAAGTCATCGTCCTTTAGCGATTAATTAATGAGAACTAAGCAACTAAACGAGTAGGTAGCCGTGTGAAACTTACATAAACGAATACTTTTGGTGAAAAAAGTTCAGTTTAATACCAAAAGTAAAAAAACTGGCCAAGTGCTAGTCAGACACGCGCGCAAAGAGTTCCGAACGAATTTCGTTTTTATCACATGTTATTTAAACACTATAGACTTTTTATAAGTAAAGAACTACTATCTGCATTATTTTTTCAAAATATTAGGATCAATAGTTTCGGAAATAAGGGATTCAGTAGTTTTGAATGACTTCAAAAGTGTTTATTTTGAACTTTCTTTTTTTTATTAAAAAGAAATCTACTTTGTACCCCAAAAGTGACCCCATATTTAAAATGTTTACGTACCCCATATTTATTTACGTAACGCGTCCGTGTTTGGGTCACAGAAGTTCATATATGTACCAAAATTCAACAGAATCGGTCCAGTAATTTCGGAGAAAATTGGCTATGACAGATGGATAGACAGATAGACAACCGAGTGATCCTATGAGGGTTCCATATCTTATAGATGTTCGGAACCCTAAAAGATAATCCGGCGTGACGTGATATTTGTTTATTGACCTAAAAGCTGTCCAAAATTATGAAAGATTTGGGAGACCCATTATCCTTACTTATTTTAAGCGTTGCCATTTTCCTATAACGCGTAGGACAGCGCTCGTGAATGGACAGGGAAACGTCTATATTTATAATGTTTCCAGGGTGTTTCGGATATCTTTTCGTCCAGCCGACGCCCACTGACCACGGCTATTGTTCAGTGATTAATTGCTGGGAAAATTGAATCACCGTGATAAATGAAATATCAACACAATTTATAACAAATCGCTATAGTCCCGTCCGGCGGCCTTCGATCAGCGACCAGCCGCGATTGTTTCATTACGAGCGACACAGAAAGGAGCAAATTAACGAGCAGGACGCTCCTCGCGGTTTTTGTACGCACATGCTAAATCACAAGAAAAAAATCCTTGCCTAGTTTACTAACAGCTAACATGAACGACTTATTAGTACCTTCATTTATTTCGTAATGTTTATTTAATTGGCATTCCAAGTAGAGAAGATAAATTATGAAACCATCTATATAACCACTTATTGTTCCGTCGTGGGAAAATATATTGTGGTTATTTTTAGCACAAATCGATGCGCAACATTTTGATCTTAAAGCTTACAAGATTGAGTTTCTACTTAGTGATCCAAATACGGAACAGTCTCGTGGACAGAGCGATCATTCAATTTGATATGCTTTCGCATTTCCTACAGCAAAATGGTAACATAGTCAGATAAGGATCAGAACGAACATTAAGATTTTTACAAAAAAAAATAATCTAGCTGCACCTACGTGACATAGGTAAAACTGTACGATAAACCTCATCGCTTGTTATAATAGTAAGCTTTCGTGTACGGATTGTGTTGTTAAACTTTTTGTCTATTTCGCATTTGAACCCAAACAAGCAACTACGATGTGATTGAATGCCGCATTCTAAACTAAAACAGTAAAAAACCCAGTTATTTCCGGAAAAGCCCTTTAACCTCGACCGACACACAAGATAAACCCAATAAAAAGTTAAAGCCCGATTAAGATATCTTTTTTATTATTTTGGGTTCCGAATCACACACATACAATCATCTCGTTAAAACTTGCTTGGTTTCAAATTCGCAACCCGTATTCACTGAATTTTTGCAGCAGCGGAAAGTTGTATTGCAATGTTTGTTCAACACAGTAAGTGTATTTCAACCTGCTCTGATAAGCAACTTCGTGGTTTATCTTCATTCCCAGATGGTGTATTTCGGTATTATTTCCACGTAGAAACTTTTTCCTGAGGTGATATTACAAGGAAGGTCGTTGTACGCTGAGAGTCGTATTTTAATAATGAATGGGTCGTGCATTAAAGCCGTGACATTTAAGTTGGTTGGTGGCGGGTCGCCGGGCTGCCCCGCTGACGCGTCGCTCTCGACCCCGGACACCTTGATTATAACATAATTGAGTGCTTCCGGTGAACCAAGGAGCCTCCGTTACATTTATAGAAAAACGTTGAAACATTGTCCTTCATTATAACTACGATGAATGCGCGGAATGTAAGTTTAAAATGAATTATACACTTAAACTGAAGTATTCCCGTTAGAGATTTTAAGAGCACCAAAACTATACCAATCAATATTTTTGCTTGGTGCTTTTTTGGGAATACAATAAAAATAAAATTTTATTCCCTTTAGAGCACCAGCGGTGCATTAGGTTCTAGTGGTTATATTTTTTTTACTTATTTTTTTATGTACTTATATTTTTATCGATATGTATTAATATAAACCCCATATTAAAACATATCGATAAAAACATAAGTGAAAACTAAAAAATGTTTCCCTCAACTAGAACAATGGCACTTTTTAAAGTCTGAAATCTCTAATTTGAAACGTGCTGATTTTCAGTTTTATTGAAAAATGAACATTAATTTTATTTTATTTGATATGAGATGCCTTGACTGGACCTTGAAGTGCATTAAAATAAAGAAATCAAACAAACAACAATCAAACCACTGATGATCAACTGAAATCAATAGTATAATTATAATATAATAGTATACTTATATTATAATATAAACTATGTCATGAAAACATTGTGGCAATGGTATGAATTTATTCGTATTTTCAATAATTAAATTGAAATAAAAATGATTGATTATATTCGTTTTATTAACTTTATACGATACTATCCGAAATATGCGGATAGTGATTTGTTAATATCCGGATAGTAAAATGGGCCCAATAATTACATGCCCTAGTCGTGACCTGTAAATAAAGCCCAAGAGCACACTGATTCTAAGAACCGCTTAATCGTCTCGATATTTTATTATTTTTGACTGTATTTATATTTTATATAATGCCATTTCTGAAAAGGAATCATTGATTGGGTCTTTATTTTCCGTCCTCTTTTCTTCCTTTATAGAAAAGAAGAAAACCTGATATTACAATAGTTTTAGATGTTTTCAAAATGAACATTAGTATGTCACTATAAAAATCTGAAGGAGTTTTTAAAATATTCCAGGACGATAGTTTATTCGCGGAAACTTTTCCGCTTTTTATATTTCTGCGTGGAAATGAAAAAGTTTTGCGAGTGGCGGTATGGCACCGCCCCGAGCCACATCCGTTCTCAAATTCTTTGACTCAGGCTGGATCATATTTTTGGCTGGCTAAATTTGCGGCAATGAATCTTTTCAAAGTTTTGATTGTACACATTCGTTACCTCCTCCCATTCGTCAACGCTAAAGAGTTCCAATCCATATAACTTTGCGGTCCAAAGAGTTAAGCTTCCAAGTACTTGGGAATTGAAATTTGTTACGGAATTAATGTGTCTTACAAGTTTAAAAATATGGGTCTGGAATGAGTTTCACTTGTATTCATATTAATTAAAGCTTTGTTAATGTGTTGCTGAGAGAATTCTGCAGAATATTTCTGTTGAAATATCAATAAATAGAAATTAACGGTACCTAAGTAACATCCTCGGCACGTGTACCGCGGCATCCAAAAGAAATATTACTTATAGGTTTTTAGTGTAGACCGTACTATAATTAAAGAGAAAAATGTTTCATTTCTAGCTAAATACAATGGTATTCCTAAGAATAAGGCACCTTTAATTGTTCTTTTTAATAAAGCAGGTTTGACAATAGTAATAAATTCGTCGAGGTTAAGCAGAAACTCTCAAGTAAATATCTCAACTTCTTGACAATGTATATTTTATTGTAGAGAGAATCCACAGACCTTCGCAAAGGGGTGGGATAAAATATAATCATCCTCGTCTACTGTGAAGCTAATGAATACTTTTCTGATTAGAGAAATAAGCGCCGTCATTAAATAGCCACTCAAGTAGATGAGCCTAAATGTTGTACAACTTTGCGAAAGTTAAATTCGCTCTACAATCATGATTTATATTTCTTTAAAGAGGTACCTATTAAAACTTTTTTCAGATTGCAACTCCTTTAACACTTTCAATTCCAAGTGCAATAAATCAGAGCTAACCGCGGCAGCTTTCACGTTATGACTTCCTCGTAAAATTTACATTTAAAAGTTAATTTTCTCGCTCCCCAGCTTAGAGCAATTGTTAATCTTGGATACGCTCGTATTGCCCTCGGTGTAAAAAATTAAGAACATTAGTGTAAGTTGCAGTGGGCGGGGGTACCAGGCCGCTTGCGCGCCAGGGTGCCACCGAGCCAGGCAGCCAGCCAGCCCGACCGCCCTCGTCTCTGCAACACTCATACGCTGGTACGATTATTACCCCGACGCGGCGCAGCGATGCGGAACGTATGTTTATCTTGTTTGTTTATTTTTGAGACTGTTTCCTCATAAAGTGAACATTAAACGGGTTCATGAACGTAGCTATACGACTATTGTCTAACTTTATAATTAAATTCAAGATATCTTGCGCTGCCAGCCATGTTATTTGGAACTAACGAAAGCTTATAACTTCATTTGCGTAGAGTTCAGATTTCTAGAAAAGGGGCAGTGGAATCTTCGTGCGCTTTAATACTTATTTACCTCCTGCTTCTGTCATTTTATTATTCAATATGGTAACAACTTCTAAATACCCTTACCATAGTCTGCATTGGCAATATCTATGATAAGACTTACGCCATTTGTAGAGCATTGGACGTGACGTCTACTAACACGGATAATCTAAAGACTTCATTTTTTCATACATATGTAGTTTTAGTTTTTAAGTTTTATTATTTTTTCAGCCAACTTCATTGGCTAACATTGGACATGTTGGCACTAAAAATGGCTAACGAGCAGAGAAATGTTATCACATCACATTCAGCAAAGGCTTAAAGATAGTTACAGACACGAAAAATTGTGTGACCGAACTGCATAAATATGCAGAATCTAGGTCGTTAACCGAGAAATCCGGTTACACAAAAGACTTGGTCGGGTGCGGAGTATTTCGTAGTCCGCAAACGAATTGCAAATGCGGCTAGAGCGCGAGTTTGCTCACCGAGTCGCCAAACACGGCGCTCGCCTGCCGCAGTCGCGTCCTCGCCGCCCGGCGCCCGCTGAATCACAACACTAGCAGCCGATAAATACACAAATATTGTTCCGCACGTTACTAATGCGAGTATCACCTAATAATATTCGCATCGCACTATTTTCCACGGCATGTTAATATTCTACACGTATCAAGCTTTCACGCAACAGCGGCTAAGTTGATTGACTTCGGCCTCCATTATAATAACGAAATTGAAATTCAGCTTAATTTTAAAAATTAGCCAAACAATTCCGAGCCCTTGATTTCTCGATGCTTTTTTTGATAAAAGTAGGAATTAAAAGTCGACCAATATTGGTTGGCGTATTACCAACTCAAAGGCCTGAGCATTCTAAATAGCTTTGAAAATATAACTTTAAGGGCTTTGAGTCTTGTTGGTTAGTTGATAAATATTATGGTTTTGTGGTCAAAGTGTTAAGAATTCTTGGATTTATAGTAATCCAGTTCTTCTATTATACATAAAATGGAAGACTCATTCAGACGAAACACATATTTCACAGAAGATTTTAAAGAAGTTATGGGACACTTATGCCTGTCTAACTATTTGGGATTTACTTTTCGATATCACGTTTATCGGAGTAATCACTTGAATTCTGTTTATTCTTGTGGAGGCATTCCCAGACAGAATATGAAGAGTTTTAATAAACACGTTGAAAAATCATTAATACTATTAATTATTCTTCAACGTTTTTACTTTGAAACCTTTACTTACTCAAGTTGCTCAGTCAGCATTTCCAGACTACTTCGCATCCGCATCTCGAACGCTGATCCCGGTACAGAAGAGGTTATAGCTTTAAAGACTCGAAGAAAATTAAACAAATAGGAATACAAATTCTCTGAACTCCCTCTCCATCGGACCAGAGGTTGAAAACAACTAAATTGTATGAGGATGTAAGAATGGCCAGGGTTCATTTACAACGAATAACGAGTCCTGACAGTGAAAGGTACTGTTCATGACTGTTCTGACAAATGATAAAGCTAAATTATCTGCATAGTTTATGTTTAATCCATTTCGTTACGTGTCGCGCGGCAATAAAAAGTGCCTGATTTATNACAAATGATAAAGCTAAATTACCTGCATAGTTTATGTTTAATCCATTTCGTTACGTGTCGCGCGGCAATAAAAAGTGCCTGATTTATTTTTAAGAGACTGCAGACAATTTGCGATTGGTGTCTTTTTTTTTAATTTAGGATCTGAAATGATGTATATAACTGATGATAAAACGTATAGGTATATCTTAATGTACCTCCTCCCAGTTTATTCATTGATTCTTCTTTAATTGGGCCACGTAACCTAATAGTCCCTTTTAAGAAGTTCAAATCTTTCGTCCATTTTTCAGCAAACCTTTTGCCAGAAGCTAGCAGAATAAACCTGCATCGCCATGCCAATGCCAGGAATTAGGTAAACTAGGTGTCTTCTGTAGTCTGCTCTATAAACATATGTTTTAGCTCCAGAAAAATAGATTTAGAGCCATTCGACTTATTCAGAGGCTATTTTCAAATAATATTAAACCAAACGCGTTACCAAAAAAGAGCGATGTTGTTACCATTATAATTATCTACTTAATAAATAAATAAATTAGCTTCCAATCAATACCAAAAAAGGTTAATTAGGTAAATAAATAAAAACGTTTAATGGCCTAATTGAAATAAACGTTTTGACTTTGACTTTGACTTTGAACAGTAGAATGTCACTTTACGTGGGTTTAACGTTTTAAATCGGTACCTACCAAGAAATGAAGCTAGAAATAGCGGTTTCGTTAAGACTTATTTGAAACACACCAGAGGCTAGGCAGGAATTGCTCTTATCTAAGAAAGCATTTTTTAAGTCTGAAATAGTTTAACGTAAGACATAAGACATTTATTTACAACGGAGGATATGCTTTTAAAATAGTTACCATGAAAAATTTAAAAGATAGGCAGAAATCTATTTATTAACAAAGTAAAAAATAGCGGTTTCGTTCAAAGCTCTACTTCCTTTAAATGTGTTTTCTCCAATAGGTTTAAAACACGCTATGATAAAACGTAAGTAAACTCATTTTCGTTCAACTAAAATAAATACTAATGTTCATTTGGCACCGCTCTCCCCACGATTAGCAGGAAGTGCCAGACCAGAGACAATAAGGCGACATAGATAGAAACTCGAGATGCCTAGTTCAGGACCTTTGTTTCCGGGAGGGTTCCGGCTACACCCTGGATATCCGGGCCATTTCGTAGCTAGTGCTTGTTAACAAGACTGCGACAGAACTAAATGATCAACTTCCATCAGTTGATTACGATAGATTCTATCTGTTAACTAAAAGAACCAGTGCATAAAAATTCTCACATTAATCAGTTAATGGGTGTTGAAAGTCGACGAAATAAAAAATGGTGAAAATTGGCTCTTAGCACTGTTGTCCAACTCATTTTGCCGTTGGCTGTGTAACTAGGCAAATGCATCGTGGACAAATAGAAGCTTTAGAACTTCACAAATAGTTGGATAAACGCCATGGTTAGGCGGAATGTTTGTTCAGCCGCACCTCTATATCTAGAGTGCTATAGGTATGTTGGTACGACATACTATAAGTACTGCGTACTACCTACCTTTGAAACTTAGTGAGCATCTGTCGCCTGCTATATTCATTTAGATTTATTAACTATTGTTTGTGCCGATGTCACTATATTCTCATTTCAATATTAATGAAGGTAAATACCGTCTTGTGTAGCTCGCTACCAACTTACATGTACACCTATGATGAGTACATAAGCGTATTACAATATATGTACATATAGAGCGCACTATTCCAGGAATTTATTTTACAATATACTCTGACTCTTTGTCAGTATTTTCATTTCAGGCCTTAACAATTTTTCGATGCAATCGAATTCCGTGTATACAGATTTTCTTTTATCCGAAACAGTATTTCATTATTAATATTGGCCTCAATTAGAGGCAAGGGGACACGAGGCGCGCGCCACTGGCTGTCACCATAACCGAGCCGAGTTAACCGCCTCTCCGAGAGTAATTACACTGAACTTCATTTAACTTCCGCAGCTCAGTCCAAATACCAGTACCACTAAGCACTGTACTTACTTTACTTAGCCCGTAACAAAACGATGCAATTTTAAGTAACGGTCCGGCGGGATAAGGCGTAAGCGTATATAGCTTAATGTACTTATGGAAGTAAACTTTTGTATGGAAGTGTAACGTTCTTGCTAAATAGTTTTGCGAGTTAGGTCGCCTACGCTGGAGCTGCTACTGCTGCTTGTTGAAGTTATGTCTCGGCCTTATCTGCTCAATACATAGTTCAAGGTAGATGACCCAGTTACATAGCATTATAACATTTATAACTTTGTGACGAATGTTTCTGTGCTATGAACATTGATTTTCGTTTAGTTTAAGTAGGTTTACTTACGTAATGTATATTTTGTTCTAGTTTGTTTTTATCGTCATGTGACAAGCTTCTATATAACTCGTTTACGATGAAGTATTGTACGGTTTAATATGAAGCAGCTATTTAATATTTTCCTTTCATGGAGCACATAAATAGCCTGCACCTATAACTTTACCTTCTTTGATGTTGGCAAACGTTAACGACGAATTTTTCAGAAATAAATTGAGCGGGAAGAGGAGAAATATGTTTTCACCGGGAATATTAGAGAGCGATCAGGTAACCGCTCTAAAATATTTAAAATGGAGTAGGTGTTTGCGTTCCGGGGGGAGTTACCTACAACGATTTGATACATAATACACGTTCTATAACGTCTTTCACAAACACCCTCGGTGCTCCGTTCGTATTAACTCCATAATCTGGAGTCATGCCTTGAGGCTTTATTAGCCTTATAGCGTGACGTAATTCATCACTGTTACGGCAACTGAGTTTAACTTGCTAATATTGCAGAGCACGTTTTTTCGTTCGCTACATAATTAAGCATCCATTTCAGTAGGCGCTGGTGTTTGAAATGTTATGACTACGAGCTCACTACTTTAATTAAACAAAACTTCAAAAAGTTTTTTTTTTTAATTTTGAAAATAATAGCATTTCTGTTTTAGTTCCTTTTCGGCTTATCTTAATTTTCTCATCAGTGTTTCCCAACTTAGAAATCGCATTTGGAAAAATGCCTAAAACTATTTATTTTCTAAAAAGTTCGTACTGGATTTCTTTACAATCTGGTTTAATTAATCCGACGCTGTGTACTGGAATTTCGATACTCAAACACATATTTCTTTTGGTGTTGGTTTTGGTAACTTGGGAAGTGGCTAGGTGTATCGCTAGTCGCTATGTCACAGCCGCAGCAGATGTAGCACGTTTTCATCGTGACACTCACAATGGGGAATAGAGAGAAACAAGTTATGGCGGCGGGAAATGGACTGGCAACCTGTGAATGCCTTATGCACTCAATATGATAAACGAATATTGCGAGAATTTTAGTTGCGTTGGAGAGGAAAATAAATCGAAGTTACGGACAGGTCTTCTGTAGCTTGAAACTTGCTTATTTTTAGGAATAGGAGTAGCGAAAAATGGTTCCAATTGAACAAGAAAGCTAGTTCTTTTGATATACATAATTATAACTTGTACAGTTTTAATCTAGTTTATTGGTAAATGGTGAATTATTGACGTCTATATGGAACCTATCTATATAGATCTATTGGTCATGGCATTATCTCTATCAATACCACAAAAGCACAAGCAAACCAAAAAAAAAATGTTTGTGCAACGTAAGCTGACACGGAACGGAAAGCAGTGCCAACAAACGTAAAAAGTATGGTATCGATATAATTTGCGTTGTCATGCCTCAGNGTGTTTGTGCAACGTAAGCTGACACGGATCGGAAAGCAGTGCCAACAAACGTAAAAAGTATGGTATCGATATAATTTGCGTTGTCATGCCTCAGGAATGGAATAAGGCTCCTGGAGCTCTCAGAGATCTGATGAATTGCCTCATAAATTGTAGCTTACGCTATCCTTCGTGCGAGTGTCGGCCGACTCCGCTCATGCCCCAGAACATTTGGTGCCACTCCGAGAATAAGTTTATTTTTATAAGAATTTTCAATATGAAAAGCATACCTTCTTACTTATTTAAAACTGAGGGTTTAGGAGAATTGCTAATACGTGTAATTTTGGTTAAATTAATTATTCGGATTAAATTTTGTTTTAGTGAACAAATATTAAACTAGGTACACCTTGTAAGCGATTTTCTCGAAGTCATTAGCGTCAGCTATAAACTATATTGATCATATCTTTAAATACCAGACAAGTTTCTAAGAACATAATTCTATAAGGTACCTACCATTTTTTACAGGCTTGCATTAGTCCTAGCTCAGCTCAGAAGTGAAACGTTAACGTTACTAATGTTTGCCATAATTTAAAATGCAATAATAATTTTATAAATCCTTGTATTGCCATAATTTCATTAGAAATAACGCTTCAGTTGCCATAATAGTAATAGAAAATAGAATTTACATAAAATAATTTTCACTAATTGCATTGGTCATAATCGATCAAGTGACAATAATTTTAATCCATAAATTTATTTGCTATATTTTTCATTTTCAATAATGTTTCCATAACATTTATTCATTTGCCCATACTAGCACAACAATGCTAGTTCATTACAAGAGCCTGCAATTTAAATTTAAGNTATAAAATCATTTTCACTAATTGCATTGGTCATAATCGATCAAGTGACAATAATTTTAATCCATAAATTTATTTGCTATATTTATCATTTTCAATAATGTTTCCATAACATTCATTCATTTGCCCATACTAGCACAACAATGCTAGTTCATTACAAGAGCCTGCAATTTAAATTTAAGCTAATATTGTTTTTCATGAAAATAATCATCACACTAATATTATAAAGGCGAAAGTTTGTGAGTGTGTGTGTATGTTACAGGCCAAATGCCTGAATGATATTATTTTTTTTTTAAACCATGAACGTTTCTAAATTATATTAAATGTTGCTTATGTCAAGTATCGATTATTAATGTGTTACTTATAGAAACTAATTTTATGGCAAATAAAAGTTATGACTAATAAGGTGATATGACAAGCGTTATTATTATAAATGATAATGGTGCAAGTAAATATTATGAGGGGGGGGGACGATTATGTAAAACAATAATAGTACAAATGATATTATGGAAAAAAAGACAATACCCCAAGGAACATCTTACCGCTCATTGAGAGTTACACGTATTGCAAAGGTCAGTTTGCCAATTACTTTGACTATCGTTGAATCCAAGCAGAATTACGCCATGGACAGGAAAATGGCAAGGATAACCAAGATAAGGAAATAGAGAACTACAATACTATGGAGATTGTTATAGCTAGGTATAGGTCGGTACTACCTTATTTAGTAACTAGCAAATAAATAAAAGGCAATTCGATTGGTCTATTAGATCTGTATCAGATAATAATGTTGACACGAAACAAAAAAAAAGCGTCAATAATCATAATCAGTCAGCAGAAGGACCAAAAAATAAACTCAAAACAAAACAGGGACGAGACACTGAATAGCATTTTCTTATCACTTTATCAAGGAAGCTGCATTTGCGATAACGTTGTTTTGTATGTGCGGATGTTATACTAGCAACGTTTGCGTTTTCATTAGGATTCGTAATTTCCACGTTGGGAAATTGCGGATCCGGCGAAGTCGACGGCGTTGCACCGACTCGCGTCAGTGACGTCTCAAGGAAGGAAGGAAGAGGGGGCAGGGAGCTCGGGGGGTTACCTGACTGCTGCATGACGTACTGCTTGTTCATTAACTGCACTTGACTCCTCTGCTATATTATCTTATTATCTTGCATTAGTACAGTTGTATCACAGTGCGGTACAATTCATTATGGTTGTACCGCAGCTGCAAGGAGAATCTTGAATCGCATGTGGATTAAGAACTATTCATCTTTAGGACTTCTGTTTTACTACCACATAGGTACCTCAGGTATGTGTGTGTATGCTTCGGGCATGACTATCAAAGGGAAATTTAAGAAATTTGGAGGGAATCAAAAGAATGTTATCAGTATAGGCAGTCTGCCATCATTATGCCAGCATGTACAGTTAGGTACGGATTACAGTAATAAATCACAACTATCGGTATGATCTACCTACCTATAATTCAATGCACGATTACAAATGTCAGATGCTCATGCTAAATTATAAAAATATATGTCGTCGAGTAGAAACTAATAGGTGGAAACCACCAATTCTTTATTAAAATTAACTGTGGGTAAATAATGCACGATAACCTTTTTCGAAATATCACTTCTAACGATAGATTAATTCTCAGAATTAATTAAGAATGTTCACTGTGCTAACATTTATCTAAGGACTCAACCAATTTGAACTGAATTTTATTACATGCCCTGGGCTATTATGAAATAAAGGCTCGTAACAGACAGACTTGCAGTAACTATCCCAATCGATTTTGGAGATTCTTAGTAAACTGTAAAGAAAGTGGTTACAAAAATAAGCGTAAAACTCAAACTTGAACCAATGATTCGATGTTTAGATCTGGTGCATAATTAAAGATTTCCAATAAGTCGTAGTACCTAGTTCGTTACTCAGATTCAAATTCCATTGAATTCAAAGATTCTACGAACCATCATTTCAAAATAAACGAAGGGAGGTGTTTCAAAGTACGTACCTACACTGTACATGTGTTTCAAATTAATTTTATCGTTAAAACATACTGTATTTTCGCTAACGCTGTCAAAGCGTTCGGGAGTGACATTTTCTAATTAACACAAAATTGATCTGTTATAAATCTGTGGAGCGGACGGCATATTTATGAAATCATTTTAGCTGACGGAAGGCTAAGCATGTTTTCACAAATTATGCCCAACTTTATGCATAGCACTCAAAGCCTGAGCTGGTTTAATGGGCTGTCGCTTTTAATTTATTTTTATTATAATCTTCAAAGATGTGGTTTATTTCTCTGAAGTATTAGAGTTTTCACAAAAGCATGATGGTGCTGTGTTTTTTGTAGTTGTTGAAGCACAATATCGAAGCTGAGGTGGTTCTCTTACCTGTTTTTCATACGGAAACGTAGGCATGGAGGATCTGCAGGGGTCGGTTACTACCTCAATTTATCTTTTCGTTGACGTTGCATAAGACTTTCTGTGTAATACATAGATCGTCGCTGTTTTAGACCTAGACATCACCAGTATCTAGTTTTCTGCTCTATTTACCGGTATTGTCTTGTTTTCCATAATAATTTGTACTATTTTTGTTTTCCATAATCGTTCCCCTCATTAGGGTGCGTTTCATAACGAATAAACTCATTTGGTCTAATTTCATTTTATGATCGTTCATAAGATATAATGAACGTGAGATATACCAACAGTTGATATAATTTCTTTACATATAACATTTATTTCTTCTAAAACTTATTTAGTATAACGTTGTTTGATAAAACGTTTTAAATGTAATCGAAAATCATTTGGTCTAACGTTTAATATATATAAAAAAACGTCATTTTGGTTAACACCCCGACTCAGAGTACCCCGACTCGGATAGGTTAGGTTAGAACGCTAAGACGGGAGCGAAGTGGTTTTTTTTTTTAACCACCCAGAAATAGGTCGTCGAACTATCTTAGCGCAGGTGGTAATCAGTTACTAGTTATGTTTTTATATCCTTTGAGTGGTATGTCAAACGATTTTGTATTTAATGTATGTTATGCTTATAAAAAATAGTTATTTTTAATTTATAGATATCAATCGTTTTTATATTAACTAATCGTTATATTAAATAAAATTATAGCTTCTGTTTTTATATGTTGCAAATATTAGAGATTTTGTTGTTATATCATCTATTACTTACCCCCCTCATTATGTTTACTTGCACTATTATCATTTATACTAATAACGCTTGCCATATCACCCTTTTATTTGCCATAAAATAAGTTTCTATAATAACATGTGTTATAATCATTACCTCCATAAGTAACACATTACGTAATCGATACTTGACAAAAGCAACATTGAATATGATTTAGAAACGTTTATTGTTTTGTCATCAAATGATTTATTACAGCAAACAATCTTTAGACATTAAACAGTTTGTTAAATTCGATACGGCTAGGTTAGGTTAGGTTAGATCTGTGATTGGAACACCGGGGTGGTTTTAGTCAGTAAGAGTCTGACAGACCCCTCCACCCGCCCCAGGGTGGAGGATTTCCATGAGGATTTCCCCCCGAGATCAAAAAAAAAAAAAAATGGTTAGAACTGTGACCAACTACGCGCGAGCCGAGCGAGCGAAGCGTGCGGTGCCGCGGCAGCGGCCGGCGAGCGCTACCTCGAAATTGGTCGCGAAATTTTTCTAAGTAT
>NDFZ01004341.1:58533-74059 GCA_002192655.3 Mamestra configurata
GCTGTCGAGTCCACCATGAAGTACCTGGGATTGGTGCTCGACAGCCGGTGGGATTTCGGCCCCCACTTCCGGCGGCTGGCGCCCAAGTTGTTGGGCGCGGCGGGGGCGCTGTCAACGCTGCTTCCCAATCTGGGGGACCCGAGCACCGGACCTGAGCACGGCCTGCAGGTGATCGTGCGATCAATGGCCCTGTATGGGGCCCCGATCTGGGCGGCTGACCTGACGGCCAGCACCATCACTGTTCTGCGGAAGCCGCAGAGGGTGATGGCCGTCAGAATCATCAAGGGCTATCGCACGATCTCTTACGAGGCTGCTTGCACACTGGCTGGATCTCCGCCTGGGACCTGGAGGCGAAAGTGCTCGCGTCACTGCACCGGCGGCACGAGGACGTGCGGGCACGCGGCGAGCGACTGATGCAGCGTCACTTTGAGCTGCGTCGGTCCCAGTTGCGCGAAGTCCTGGTAGCGGAATGGCGGGACAGGCTTTCGAGCCCTTCCGCTCATCACTATCGACTCGGTGCTCGACCTGTGACCCGTGCGACGCAGGTCCTCTCGGGGCATGGCTGCTTCGGGAGTTTCTTGTGTCACATAGGCAGGGAGCCGGACGCTCGGTGTCACCACTGCGTCGACTGTCGGGAGGACGGCGCGGCATACGCTGGCAGAGTGTGCCGCTTGGGAGGAACCGCGCCGTGCCCTTATCTCTGTGGTAGGCGGTGACCTCTCGCTGCCGGCCGAAGTCCATTCTATGGTCGGCGGGGAAGAGTCCTGGGACGCGGTGGTCTCCTTCTGCGAAGCAGTTATGGCGCAAAATAAGGCTGCGGAAAGAAAGAGGGAGATCTCGACCGTTTTCCCGGCCCGCAGCAGGCGCATCGGGCGTCGCCCTCATACGCTGCCCTCTTCCGGCCCCCCTAATTAGGTCCAGGGGCGGCGGACTTGTGGATGTCCGTCGCCCCTCATTCATCTGGACCCGAGTTGGCGGCGTGTGGTGTTCCCGTGCGCCCCTCTTTGACGTAGTGGGGGGAGTTGAACATCTCACTCCCCCCGCTGATGCGAGGTGGCCCGCGGAGGCGGGCCGGCACCAGCCGGAGATTACGGAAGTCGCATCCGTTCCCGCGATCCCCGGCGTAGGTGGGAGATGGAACACCAGGGTGGTTTTAGTCAGTAAGAGTCTGACAGACCCCACCGATATAAAAAAAAAAGTTAGAATTGTGACCACACAATGCGTGAAGGCGAGCAAGCGAAGCGAGCGTGCCGCGGCAGCGACCACCGAACGCCAGATTTCCTCTTTTGAAAAGCAAGCATGCATGGTAGATTCGGTTTATTTTTAGTAATTATGATTATGGTGTGAATTGAAGTTCAAATCAATATGAATATGGGTGAAAAAACGACAATATTGAAAATGTAAAATATAGCAAATAAATTTATGGATTCAAATTATTATGACACTTGATCGATTATAATCAATGAAATTAGTAAAAATGATTTTATGTAATTTCATGATTATAGCAACTGAAGCGTTATTTCCAATGAAATTATGGCAAATACAAGTATGGTTTATAAAATTACTAGCTGCGCCCCGCGGTGTTACCCGCGGTTTTTAGTATATATATAAAAAGTAGCCTATGTGTTAATCCAGGGTGTCAGCTTCCTGCATACCAAATTTTATCAAAATTGGTCCAGCCGTTTGCGCGTGAAGAAGTAACAAACATTCACACACACATACACACTTAAAAACTTTAGCCTTCATAATATTAGTGTGATGTGATTGCCACCATGCCTCCTGCATACACGAAAACGACACGCCTACCATCACGTGCTCCCGAGGGCAAATCCTACTTGACAAATCGTAAGAAGAATCACGAGCTCTATTGATGTTACCCTTACAACACAGACTACACGCTATACTCACCTTATAGCTACGTGATAAACATAATCCGAACCTCTCACATATATTTTAGAGAACATATTTCGTAATGTAGGTGTCTAATTATCTGTAGGCGGGTGGTGTTAAAGATATTTTGATAATAAATTAGCGGAGACCCTTTGTATAGGACGGGCAGGCGGGCAGGCCGGGCGGGTCTTGGTCGAGGGGCGATAATAGGATCCCTGTCATCATACGTGTGCCGTTTATGCGTTATTACCTGTTGAACATTAGACACATAAAATAATATCTGACGGCCGCAAAAGATAACGGTGATGCTGCGACAGAAGTTACATAAAAAACCTCTTTACATTACTTGGATAAATAAAATTTGAGTGAAAGTTACAATTCGAATGTAAGGCCTATTGATACATTGATAAATCACTCTCATAGAAGAGCTCTTCTAACTTTAGAATGCTCTCTATCTCTTAGAATACTGATTTAAAAAGAAAAATCTTTTAACTTAGTCAATGTATGAAATTGAGATAGCGCACATTCACTTTGAGGTTTATTGAGATTCTGTCCAATGTCTGTATTGAGAGTAATATAGGTAAGATACTTGGGGAGTTAGTTGCGCCACCTCGTCTTCCCAGCTTAAACACTAGGAAGTAGGGACGGGCGGGCGTTCTGGGGGACTGTCTTTATGTAGAACATTGACGTTTAAAAAGTGCTGGCACTCAGCCTAATTTGATAAATGACTTTTGATTTTGATTATATCCTAACTAATCCTATCCTAACTAATATTAGAAATGAGAAAGTAACTCTGTCTGTCTGCCTGTCGCGCTTTCACGCCAACACTACTAAACCGATTTAAATGAAATTTGGCACACAGATAGTCTAGAGCCTGAGAAAGGACAAGGCTTTTTAATGGGAAAAAAGGGTTGTTAGGGGTTGAATGGGGGGGTGAAAAGTTGTATGGAAGTATCGTAATTTTAAAGCTAGAAGCTTGAAACTTACTTTTTAGGCTGTTGTTTCGATATAAATAAATATGACATTCAAAGTTTGTTAAAGTCTTACCCTCAAGGGTGTAAAATAACAATAGAGAATAGGGGATGCAAGTTTGCATGGAAATATGTAAGGATTATTTGAATGTTTTTTTAGTTTGCGACAAGAGACAAAATATTAGAGCTATTCTGATGAGCGCTGTGAAGCCGGGGGGGGAGGAGACGTAGTTTATAATTATGTACTTAAATAAACTCATATTAATACCTTAAATAATTTAATAAGCTCTTTGCAGTGAAACACTTATATTTATACGTATGTGTCTTATTTGTAAAATAATTTGCCTAAATAATCAAAGACTAAAACTCAAAGACACTATTCCACGCGAACGAAGTCGCGAGCACAGCTAGTATACTATAAATGTGTAATCTGACAAAACTTTTAGGCCGAGTTGCTACTCTAGGGGTTGAAAATACTCTAAGTTGACCGAACATTCTTGGAAGCAAAACATGAGTATGTATAACTGTAAATACAAAGATAGAGACTATAAATAGGTACTCAGGTGCAGAACAGTTCGCACCGTGTAGAGCTAGACGACTCAGGGTATTACGCCAGCGCGCATCAAATGCGTCTTCCTGTTTAACATAATATACTACTAAACAATGGCTCCAGTCACAGGTTGACTCACGCTGCCTTTGACGAGATTGATATTCAACAGACTCACTACAATTTTATTATGCGGCTGTAGCACTGGACAATGTCATTCCATGACCTCGGATTATCATGTTCAGTAGGTATCCTATATATGTCTTAATTCATTTAAAGATGTCCTAGCAAGAGAACACATTGGTTAGTCATCATTCGGACAATTAATTAAGAAAAAAAAAACAAGTATGTGCTATTTTCCATTTAGAAAGTCTACATGATTGACCAGTTGCTGATTTAAGAATATAAAGGTGACATATATACTAACTCTACTTTAGCCTGAAAATCTATAAAAATAAGGTTTTTAAACGTTCTCAACTTCAAATTCTCAATTCGGAAACCGGCAATATGCTACTTAGAGTATAAAAATCCAAAACATTTAAAAAATAAAGCCTAACGAGTTTTAATTACTTAACTTGCTGAGTAGCTCCATTTCCATTTATAATTTCCTCGGTTTCAAGAAATGTGAGTGAAGATGGTCGTACGATATAACTGCTGCGGCAGGCTAAAAGAAAGAGAAAGAGTCAGATTTCTACAGAAATCTGAAGACTAAAAAGATGAAACATTAATCTTGTTATGGAGTCAGAAAGTTGGCACATAGTGCAGGCAAAATGTCCATCTAGTCGTAATCGAGCCGAGCGTGGAAGCTCCGTTCAAGTACTTAAGTACTACTAGGAGTAAGTATACTAGTCACGTGACGCTTCGGATAATGCATCATATCATACCTATTGACCATTGTAACCTATCAGATAGTGTATTCGGAGAAACATGTAGACGTGGTCAAGCAAAGGTCACAACATAATTTAATCTCAAGATAACATAATTTACGAACACAGCTGTTATAAATGAATGCCATTACGTCATTCAAAAGACAGATAATTTATATAATTGTGTTCAATCTTCTTACAAATTTTTTCATGTTTTGAAAAGCATGAAGCGAAAAGAGAAGTCGTTTGTCTTCGCCTAATTAGCGTCAGGTAAACTAGTCGCTGGATAAAACAGCGCGAGTTAAAGTTTTTCTAGACAAAACAAAAGCGTAGGATTGATCGCAGAGCTTAAAACTTTATCCGTAAAATGTAGGTAGTTTGTAAACACGGTCGGCTGGTCGGCAATTGTCGGCCATCATTCGGTAATCAACGTCGTTAAATGAAGATTTCCTGTTGTTGTGAGGTCTCTCTCATATTGGCCGCAGAGGGTGACATCATTCAGACTACTCGGTGTATTTTTCCTCTTAAGGTTTTCCTTACATGGCGACATATTAATTTTCATGTATTGTAATCCTTCTTTCATTCCATATAAAATATTCTAGTGGGTAGTTTCAATGCAGTTGAACGTGTGTTTAATAAAATTAATAACATCATTAGTTTAATCAAAGACCTCTTAAAAAAGAAATAACTGTATGTTATTAAAATTCTGGTTAATAATACCAAAAATGAACATAAACCGTAACACTAACAACCCAATCCTTGAGAACATTATTAAATTATTAGCTTTATGAAATTAACATGTAATATAATAATTTTACGAGGATAGTGGTCGGCTTTCATTTGTTATCATCATTATTTTGCTAGTTGAAATTGTTGCGGTGAATTATACCTGTTGTGTGACCGAGTGACCATTTTACGTTGTTACTGTTATTTTAATTCTAATAAGCAGCCAATAAAACTTATTGAAATAAAACAGGCAGTTTGTGTGTTTCTCTTTATTGTAATCTTACTGAATTTATTTATTTAAAGTTAATGAATGTGCGAGACTTATAAGTAGGTACCTATACCTACATAGATCGAGAGGTATTTTATTTATCGGAGTAACTTTGGTGCTTATACGTAGATCTCGACCTGGTAGTTGAGTCCTGATCCTCGGTCGCTCTTCAGCCTGATGTTGGCGTACGAGAAGCCGACTCCTCCGGCTGTGACGCTGGGGATAGCATCAGTGTGGTCCAGGTCCCGCAGAATTATACCCTGGAAATACCAGAAAGTACCAATTAGATGTACATTTGGGTACAACAGTCAAAACATCTACAATCTCTTTTTGAAAAATAACAGCAAACAATGTTTATTTTATATTTTTTTCCTTAATAACACTTATTCTCAGAAACTATAAACAAAGGTCAATTTGCGACCTATCCACATGGTTGATTAATTGTTCTAGAACTGCCCCGTAATCTTGGAACCAATAGGTCAGCCAAGGTTAGCAATAACAAACATTTATTTGCTTGTGTTTTTTAAATAAAATGAAAGTGCCAACTGAACTTTGTTTGGATACAATTTTGATTTCTATGTTGGTTGGTAAAAGGTTGACTGCCCACGATGCTGCCCACCTGATGAAAAGTAGTTTCAGCTGCCATAATAGGACACCTACAATACTAAAAGGTGTTCCGACTCGTTGCCGGCTATAATTTGGCGCGCTTTCAGCTTTTCGGTGTAAATAGTTGTGAATGATGTTTTGTGCTACTAAATGAATGTTCAAATTCGAGTTTTAATGATGGAGAACTCTTTTAGCGTACGAATTGAGTTGGGAAAAATTGTTGTGAGTAGGTGTAGTTTTTATGCATAGCATAAAATCACGCCTGTACATTTCCCGAAAGGTTAGCCAGCCCAGATATATATTTCCTAAAGTACAAAGATATTTACCCAGTCCCGTGGAATATACAGGGTGTTCCAAAGTGCGTGTAAAAGTGATATACGTTAAGGAAAAAACGCAATGCAAAAAAAAATTATTTAAATCGACCAGAAAACACGACTAAAAAGTTCCGAAGAAATGACTTTTAAGCAGATTGTTACGGTTGGTGACATTTACTTTAGTTCAATCACAGATTTGATGTCACCAATTGCATCAGACTATTTGAAAAGTCATTTATTCGATTTACCTTTTTACATTTTTATGTTTTGATATTTTTTCCTTAATGGATATCAGCAACCCAACATCACTCTTAAACATGACCACGCACTTCTGGATCACGCTGTAGAATGAGCTGGAAGAAATGGGCCTTTTGCCTTCAACCGGGTACTAATCCAATAGCACTTTGCTCTATCCGGTAGTCGAACCTAAGATCTCGCGCTCAGCGTGTCACTTGCGAGTGCGACTACTAGATCAGCGATGCAACAAAGTAGTTTAAATATTTATACGGTGACGCTCCTAAAGTCATGAAGTTATTATTACGCATCTTGAAGCATGTTTCTTGTTATTATTGATTGTATAATGTAACGTGTCTAGCATGGCGATGAGTCTATTATCTTTATCTTTGTGCCTGCTCTGCACTGTGTTATGTCACTCATGCAGTTAAGCAATGATTGGATAAGATTAGCAAGAATGATATCTGAAGGCCAATCATTCTATTACGGAAGCGTAATAGAATGATTAATATGATCTCGGCAATAATCAATGTCGAAAAATAGTTTGCAACGCCGCCGCGCCGATGCGTATGCGACCGCTCCTTGAAAATACGAGGATTGGCCTCTGTTGCAGGACGGACGAGTCGTGTGAGTGGTAGTAGTTAAGACGTATTGGAGTTCTAAACTCAAACCTAGATTCTCTTTAGTTTTAATAAAAGACAACTATACATTTCAAAAGTAATGTTGGCTTTTCAAAAGTCACTAATATATAATAAGAAAATTTGCACAAGCCCGGTTAATATAAAATCAGGTATACAACGTGTAACAGAATAAATACAATCCCTCTTAAGGGGTCATTGCACTTATCATTATGAACAACTTTCACTATGGGACTAACACTGAAATCGCGAAAAAAAATCGACTGCCCCATACATTTATGTGCGCATATCTCGACAAAATGTAGGTACTGAACAGCTGTTTTTATGAGATTTCGGCGTTGGTGCCATTGTAAAAGCTATTCATAATGATAAGTACAATGCCCCCTTAAGAGGTATTGCGTCTAAGTATTCTGTTACACGTTGTATATTTATGTGAGTTTTAACCAACCCCAAAAAAGTAAGTCAACTATATTTTTAATGAAGTCACGAGATTGTTGGCATACCTTTGGACATAATAAAACTCATGTTTAATTAATACATATATACTGTGCCAAGATAAGCGACTTGGATTCTTGTTTTTATAATAAAACTGAGTCCTAACAAAGTATGAGTCATTGCAGTTCGACTGGGCCGGGGGATTCCAGACAACTCCCCAGTGAGGATATCTGAAGTCTGAGATAGTCTTATCATAAAGATTAAATTTAGGTTTTATTATATTTTGAGCTATAAAACCACTGTGCTCCTTTACTGTAGATACACGTGTACACCACGAAAAAAAAAAATCACTGGGTAGGTTTATACAAGGTGGAGACGACGATACGACAATAAATCAAAACACTGGCAATACTAGTTCGTACGAATATTTTGCCTTTTATCACAGATTTGATGTCACTTCCTGCTACAGATTGCTTGAAATATTTCGTCAGAATAGTGGTCACTATCCTTGACTAGATTTTTTGACGTTTTATGCACTTGGAAAGTTTACTTTTAATTTCGGTGACAGGATTTATACCTAATAGTTTCAAAATATTCCTATGAACCAGCCGGTTTATTCTGTCGACATCTCACCGTGTTCACTTCGCCTAAGTTTTCATTTCGACATGTTTACAGAATCACACTGCAGTACTGCCAGTGTTTTCATTTATTGTCGTATCGATGTCTCCACATTGTAAAAGTGCACAATCATTTTTAATTTGTTTCCCAAAGTATTCTCTCTTATAATACAATAATAAATAAGGGTTCCTTGTTGACTACGGAACCCTAAAATTGTATTAATAATTTTGCAATGAGGAAAAAGACATTTGAAAATGTGACACCGAAGGTCAATCTTTCCCTTTTTTGGGACGACGATCAACGATTGAACGTTAAGAATTTATGGTTATTTGTATTTTTTGCCAATTAGTCAGAAGGTTCCTGGTTATCTATTCATCATTAGTTGTAAACAAAGGTGAAGGCTGAAGAAGGTGCTATTCATAACATTGAATATTCTAATATTAATCGTTCATTGTACCTATTCTGTTCCAGTAAATGGTGCAAATGAGAATAATAAACGTTCTGCGAGCATCTAAATTTATTTGAGAAAAACTGAATTAGGACCTTTGATTACGAGTCAAACATATCTAAAAGTCAATTTCATTTCAAACAAACTAGAAATATACCTAGGCACATCGAAGGATCGTTTTACTTTTACCAAAAGCAATGAACGTTAAATTACTGACAAAAAACATTAGCAAAAAGCGAGTCGGTCTTTTTCATGGTGCCAAACAAAGCTTTATATGACACGCAAGTGCTGAACGTAAAATCAAGGCGTAAAGGCTTTTTATTTGTTGCAGCAGTAAAAAACCTTTGCGGTTGAATATCAATTAAATGAATAAGATCAGAACGATTGTAGGTGTATATGTGTATATGTTTATGTATTTCGTGGAGTTACGCAATAAAGAAAACCTTTTCTCAGAAGAACAATCTTCACTCACAGTATTATGATATTTGTAATGGATGTCATTTCATAACGTTCAATAGTGCTCGCTTACTCGTAAGAGAGGTATTATACGCTATTCAAAAAATTATGGTATACAAGTCCATTTAATTTTGTTAGGTTAGATTGGTTACTTGAATTTATTTGCAAGAAGGTTTTATTTCGCTTAAGGATTGTTTACACCAATCAAGGCGTTTCTTGTCGCTGAAATGTCCCACATTTTTTGCTGCACTGTATTTTTTTTTCTTATGATACAAGAATTGCGGTTTTATGTTATTTTGTAGTATAAACTAGATAACTACGCAATTACACATGTTTCAGGCCGCAAGCGCATCATTCCTTGATTTTATTTAAAACCTCTACTATGGCATGCATCTTGAGTTCTTGACTTCATACATATTCGTACACTCATTGGTTATATTTTTTGACACAGTATAAATATACTGTGATTATGATGTGAGTAGACGTAGCAGGTTTATGCCGGAAATTGCGAAATGTCCCACAAATAGTGTACGAAGGTTACTATGCGAGTACGACGAGTCGGTAATAAATAAAACAAAAATGAGTCGTGCAATGTTTCGCCCTGCATTGCGGCCCGGAACAATACGCGCATTCCTCCACAGACACATCGTACTACCTATTACTACAAAAAATGTGAGGAATGTTTGCTTGCAATTAGTAACAAGGCCTCTGGAATAAACGTGAAAGCTACATGAGTTATGTACGAAGTTGTATAAAATATTACGCATTGCTTATTCCAGATTTCAACTGGTTATGACTTAAAACAATCTAGTACTTCGGGCCTAACTACCTCGCACGTTATAAAGTAAAAGCATAAAACTTCTGATACATTTTAATGAGTAGGTCAAATTAATCTCAAAATATGATGCATGTTATTTACAGATGGAGTTTTGTTATCAACGCAAGCGTAGCGCGTGACCCTAATTGCTAACATAAAACGAAAGTCCAATTCCTTATTGACATCGTTATTCTTGACGACTCACTTGCATAGTGTTTGGGACGCCATAATATCTAAATACCTTTCGCTTTCCCAAACAGAATAACTGCATAGAGAAGAGAAAAAGTGTTTACTTGGTCTAGTCTGCGGCGCTGTAGTTTACAATCTGTTGGCCCATCTGACGCAGGCGAAAATATTAATAAACAAGTTTTGTTGTCAAGTCTGCAAGAGCCAAGTGTGATTTCAAGAATAAGTTGACTAAATATATAATTTAAATAGAACAGGTTTACTTGCAAAGTGCTGTTGTCGCAATTAGATCACCTTTAACTTTGTCTAGGTACTCTTAGTGCCAGTTATCATTAAGAACTTTTACGAAATTCAATCAAGTCAAGATTTGAGAGTATAATTAAATATTTTAAACCTTTTATTACACAATTAATTAAGATTAAATAGGAAACCACTGAAAAGGGTATCACGAAGTTACGAAGAAAAGCGTTTAAACAGTTCCAATAATTATAAAATAAAATCGAACACGAAAGTGGAAAATGCTTACCTTAATAATTTGCTGTCCCGGATCGGAAAAGAACACTTCTTTAACTCGCTTCTTGAGCGGGATGGCATTGTACTCGGCTTTCTGCTGATGGATCAATCTGTTATTGAAACTGGAGCCCACAATCAGATCCTTACAATGGACTACACAAATGATCGACAAAAGTACAATGAATAATACAGGCGCGCTCTTCATTTTGCTGGTAATGTGTGTCTCGTATAAGGTAATGCGACCCGGTCAGTGGATGTCGATCGACTGGTTAACTCGCCTTCGCGTCGTATACAAAAACTCGTTTACCTCACAGTGTGAGTAAGCGGAAAAAACTGTTAAGGCGCTAAACAAGGGCTCTCGTGACTGCGTACATACCTACTACGTTTTCACCTAAATATACATAGTTACTTACACTATTGATTTCCCTAGCTTACGTATAATTACGTGTTGTATTTTACGTTAGACAAAACAAAGCCATGGTGAACTGTGAAACATTTAGTCGGGTCGGTAACTACCTGGCACCTTTGTCTTACGACTCCTCCACTATGAAGTTCATAATATATTCATCGTAATTGTTAGTAAGTTAGCGTATCAAATGGCTCAAAATGTTAATTGTCATAATGATGTAATTGGACCTACTGCCGCTTATAGCACTAGCTGTTCTTAATTTGGTAACTGGGTAATTAGGGTTGTTATTGTAAACACTTGGGGTACCGGCACCAAGGACAGAGTAACTGTGAGATGTCACCCACATTCGAACAAGTTTGAGCAAAATACGCATTATATCAAGGTCTTTGGCACTCCCTGGAGGTCAAATTCGGGAACTTTTAAGTTTACAACTTTGACTTTGACCATGTCCTAGTGATTAATATACAATACAAGTGAAGAATGTAAAATATGCCTGTATTGATTGAATTGGTACCTATTGTATCGTAAAAAAAATGTAAAGGTTCGATGGAAATGATTAAAGCTGGAAAGACAGCTTTCCTTTCAAAAGCTGTGCTGTACTTTCACAACTTAAGTAGTTCTAATGTTTGAAGACCAAGTAGCTATGACTACTCCATTAAAATTTCGATAACTTGGGAAAAACAACACGTTCTGACTTCTGGGCCTGACCTTTTGAAAGGTTATCAAGTAGTTAGACATTCAGACGACAGGCTGGTTTTTATTTTTAATATACAATTTTTTTTTTAAAACGCTTGCACTTAATTTTGTTTATTTATTTTTTATCAAGTAGCTAAATACAAAGGTTCATGGTTTTATCTTCAAAAATGACATACTCCCATACAAACTTTCATCCCCTATTTCAACCCCTTTAAACCCATTTCTTGCGACAAAAGGTAGCCTATGTCCTTCTCCAAAGTTTAATTTATCTCTATACCTAATTTCATCTAAATCGGTCAAGTAGTTTAGGCGTGATTGCGTAACACACAAACAGACAGAGTTTTTTCGCATTTATAATATTACTAGCTGCCGCCCGCGGCTCTGCCCGCGAGAACGTCGATCCCAAGGGAATATCCTACCGGGAATTCTTTTCCCGGGACTCAGACTATCTCTATACCAAATTTCATCTAAATCGGTCCAGCCGTTTGCGCATGAAGAAGTAACAAACATACACACACACTCACAAACTTTCGCCTTTATCATATTAGTGTGATGTGATATGATAGTGTGATGATATTTATATATATAGTGTGATTTGCCATCCCTCTTCACGATGTAGTTGAATTTACAAAATGTGCTTTAATATTCCGTGTACACATTATAAAGGAGTCCTCTTTGTAAAATTGTTGCTATCTGAACTAAGGTGCCAATTTCCATGTATATTAACCCAAGAAATACGAATCTTAGAAACAATTTTTAAAATACCATGATTGTGTTTTGGGATTTTTTGTGAAAAACTAATATGAAAGCCTTTATTATTTACTTCGGCCAATATTCGTACCAAGTTTCACGTACATTGACCCAAGGAATAAGTTTCTTCCATACAAAGTTGAACACCCCTTAATTCGCCTATTGAGGGCAGTTGTGAAAAGTAATAATGGCAATCTTTATTATTTATTTTGGTCAATATTTGTACCAAATTTCAAGAAAATTGGCTCAAGGAATAAGATTTTTCATACAAACTTCCAACTCCTATTTCACCCCATAGGGGATGAATTTTCAAAAATCCTTTCTTATCGGATGCCTACGTCATACAAATAACACACCCACCAAGTTTCAGGTCTCTACGATCAGCGGTTTAGCCACACCTTCCCAACCACTGCAATTCCTGAAAGCCTGAATCAACAGTGACGACCACCAGAAAAAACGCCGAGTCAATGAAGCTCGACAAGTCCCGGAAAAAATATAATTTCGGTGTTGTCTGTCTGCAGAAAGTATATGCTCAACAATAAAGATATGTGCTCACCAATAAAGAAAGGTATCTTAGCCTCAATAATGGATGTAGAGTAGTAGAGTAGAGTAGGGACTCCATTTTCCGCACTTAGACTCTTATTCGGTCCGTTGTACGTAGGTGTCCTGGCTACGTTAGCCAGCCTAGCTCCGCCCAGAAGCGCAGAAGTTTCCTGGGAGCTTCACAGGCTTCGCGGAGCGACCTCACCGTTCCGAGGATTTGTTCACGTTGGGTAGCCACGGCCTCGCATTCCAGGATGACATGGGCGGCTGTTTCTTCGGCATCAAAGCAGCCTCTGCAGAGTGGGCTGTCTGTGGCGCCTATGTTAAAAAGATGTTTGTTGAGGGGGCAATGGCCCGTAATTGTCCCTATTATTGTTCTGAGGTTAATTCTACTTAGGCTGAGTAGTTGTTTTGTTAGTCGTGGGTGTACACTCGGCATAGCCATTTTTGACTGCCTGCAGTCTGTAGCCCTTGACCATTTGTTGTTATGCAGTTCGGTGGATCTCTGGCAAATCCATGTACGAAACTGTGAGAAAGGTAGGGGAAGGAGTGGGTACGGGCCTAGCACTGCCATCTCGGAACCTCTCTTTGCAAGTTCGTCTGCGGCGTCATTGCCTAGGGATCCACTGTGCCCCTTGATCCACTGGAGGGTGATTCTGTTGGACAGCGATATACTCTCCAGGGCGAGGTGACACTCAGAGATTAATTTGCTGTTAGTTTGTTTGTTTTCTAGGGCTTTGAGCACGGCAAGGCTGTCAGACACGAGTCTGATTGCGTAGTTGTGTATCCCTAGGTGATTTACGGCTGTTGCGGCTTGTGTTAGGGCGACACACTCGCATTGGAATATCGAGCTGTGTTCGCCAAGTGGTAGGTGGAAGTTAATGTTGAGGTCAAGGGAATGTACGCCAGCCCCTGAACCCTTTGGAGTTTTTGAGCCATCTGTGTAGATGCGTACTTCATCAACTCCTGACTGATCCCTTTCTTCCTCTGTTGTTTGTATGTTGTAGCTTTTGTTGAACATGGGTTTATTTGGTGTTCTGTCACACGGGGCAGCGATGAGAGGTTGGTACTCAATCGCCCGGTCCAGGATGCCTGCGTGCGGGCTAGTATGATTCTTACCCCATATGCCTAAGTGCATAAGCCTGATGGCTGCTAGTGCTGCCTCCTGCTGTATGTACAAGTCAAGGGGAGTTAATTGAAGGGCTATCTCCAATGCTGTAGTCGGGGTTGTCCTCATGCAGCCAGTGATAGCGGAACAGGCTAGCCTTTGGAACCGCTGGAGCCTAGAGACGGTGGTCGTGAGCTCAGTCCTCGTCCACCAAACCAAGGCGCCATAAGTCAGCATTGGTCTGATCACGGCTGTGTAAAGCCACAGCGTGATCTTTGGAGATATCCCCCAAGTTTTTCCTAGCATTCTTTTGCATTGGTAGAATGCGATTGTGCTTTTATTAAGTTTGTAGTCAAGATGCTTGTTCCAGAGCAATTTGCTATCAAGGATCACTCCCAAGTACTTGACTTCTCCTTTGAGTGTTAGTTCGATGTTGAAAAGTTTAGGAAGTTTATGAGGTCCGAGGACTCTCTTGTTAGTAAACATTATTAGTTCTGTTTTGGAGGGGTTGACCGATAATTCGTGTTTTGCACACCAATTCTCGATTATTTTGAAAGCTTTCCTCATGAGATCGCATAAGACGCCTTCAAATTTCCCCGTGATTAAAATTGCTATGTCATCTGCATAACCCACCGAGTACAGACTGCTAGCGTTGAGCTCTGCGATGAGCTCATTAACAACTAGGTTCCACAGTAGTGGTGACAGCACCCCACCCTGTGGGCAGCCTCTACTTACGATGCCTCGTGTGGTGGTGTTCACAGTAAATTGCATAGCTCGGTATTTTAACATGTTGTGAATCCATTCTATGAGTGTTGGCGCCACACCGTGCACGGCCAGTGCCTGGCCGATGCTGGTGAAGTTTGTTTTGTCAAAGGCACCCTCAATGTCAATGAAGGCGCCCAGTGTTGGGTTTTTAGCTTTTAGAGCATTTCCTATGCGTGTGACTACACAGTGGAGTGCGGATTCAGTTGATTTGCCTGCACAGCAGGCGTGTTGATTTGGGTGTAAGGGTTTAAGTAGCGAAATTTGGTCCCTAATCCTTCTGTCCCCAAGCCTCTCTAGCGTCTTCAGGAAAAACGAGGTGAGTCTGATGGGTCTAAAGGACTTTGGCTGAGAGTAATCGCTCCTACCGGGTTTCGGAATAAAGATTATTTTTACTTCGCGCCATATCAAGGGGATGTAGCGGTGGGCTAGACAGGCACGGAATACCTTGACCAGGTATTCAGCTAGTGAGTCTCCGCTCCATCTGAGCAGAGCCGGAAAGATACCATCCAACCCTGCTGCCTTGAACGGTAAGAAGGTGTTGATTGCCCATGTTATTTTGTCTTTGTCTATTACTTCTGATGCCACCTCCCAGTCTAGGTAGCTCGTGGACCTTACCCTATGCGGTCCCCAGATCTGATGGGTCGCAATGCGGCAGCCTTGGAAGTGGGTGGTGAGAAGTAATTCGCTAGTTTCAGCATCGTTAGTTGTGTAGGTGTTGTCTG